>CABHPH010159923.1:0-17610 GCA_902168325.1 Peromyscus nudipes | reverse complement strand
TGTGTACCACCATATCTGGCTTCCTCCAGAGCCACCTCCCCAGCCCCCAAGTACTCATGAAGATGATGGACTTCATTATGTTTTCATAAATATCTGTGTAATGTGCTTTGTTCATATTCCCCTCATTACTTTTTCTTGCCCCCCTTCCTCTTCCCACTGATCCCTTCCTCTTCCCAAGTAGTCTCTCTCCTACTTTAATGTCCTGTTTGAAAATCTAGGCTCTGTGTAGGCGAGAAAACTCGTGGTATTTGTCTTTCTGCCTCTGGCTTATTGTGGTTATAATGATGATTTCTAGTTCTATCCTCTTCCTTGCAAACATCATGGTTTTATTCTTTGTAGCTCAACAAAAAGTCGTTCCATATCTATAACATGTTCTTTTCATCTATCGTCTATTGGTGGATGGCTGATTCTGTGACTGGCCTATTGTTAACACTGCAAAAATAAATGCTCAGGGGAGGCATTTCGGTTGTATACCGACTTGAATTCCTTCAGATAGCTGCTCAGGAGTGGTATAGCTGGATCATACGGAAATTCTGATTTTAGGTTTTGAGGAGCCTCCATATTGAGATTCATGAACTCTAGACTGATCTAGATTCCCAGCAGACACATAGGCATCTTAATTCACAGCATCCTCCCGGCCCGTCATTTGTCTTTGATGTCTAACTAGGGAGTGATGGCGTCTTGGATGTTGATGGATTATGTCATCATCATTTGTTTTATTGAAACGGCCTCACTAGATAGTCCAGGCTGGCTTGGAACTCACTGACATCCTCCTGCCTCAGTCTCTCAGATAGTGGGGTGACAGGCCTGCAGCATTACCCTGGACCTCAGTGGAGTTTTGATTTGCATTTTCCTGGTGGCTAAAGATGTGAAATGTGTTTTCCATGTATTTACTGGCCATGTGCACTTCTGAGAACTTTCTCTTCAGCACATTTGCCTGTCTATTGGCATGATTGCTTATTCCTTTGGTGATCAGTTTTTTTAGGTCATTGTATATTCTGGACATTAATGCCCTGTGAGATGAATAGCTGGCAAAGAGTTTTTCCTGTTCTGCAGGCTGTATCTTCACCCTGACCATTGTTTCTTTTGCTGAACAAAAGACTTGTCATTTCGCGCAACCTTACATAGCCATTCTCATTGTGTCCCAAGCTATTCAGAAAGCTGTTGTCTATGATTATATCTTGAAGTGTTCTCTTTATGTTTTTCTCTAGTAGGTTCAAGATTTCAGGCCATACACTAAGGCTTTTGATCCGTTTTGAGTTGATTTTCTCGTTGGGTGTGGTGGTTCAAATGAGAAATGTTTCCCCATAGGCGTGGGTGTTTGAATACTTTCTTCCTAGGAGGTGGTGCTGTTTGGGGGAGGACAAGGGGGCGTGGTCTTGCTGGAGGAAGTTCTTCACTGGGGGGTGGGCTTTGGGAGTTCATAGCGTCACCTTATTCCCACTTACCTCTCTGCTTCGTGTTTGCTGTTGAAGACATCTCAGTTTCCTGCTTTCATTATCACACTTGCCACGTGCCACCGTGGCTCCCTACCAAGACAGACTTCCATGCCTCTGGAACTGTAACCCAAATAAACTTCCCTCCAGAAGTGTGGTGATATATTGTGTACCCTTATTAGGTACTTGCCTGAGGATCAGAGGACAGAGCTAGCCACTAGATTAGACATAGAGGTCAAGTAGTGGTGGCACACACCTTTAATCCTGTCACTCAGGAGGCAGAGATCCATCTGGATCTCTGTGAGTTCAAGGCCACACTGGGAACAGAGCCAGGCGGTGGTGGCACACACCCTTAATCCCAGTACTGGGAAGCACACACGCCTTTAATTCCAGGAAGTGATGTCTGGGCAGAGAAAGGTATATAAGGCATGAGGAAACAGAAACTCACTCTCTTTAGGCCAAGGATTTCGTAGAGGTAAGAACTAGTGGCTGGGTGCTCTGCTTCTCAGATCTTTCAGCTTTCACTCTGATATCTGACTCTGGGTTTTTTATTAAAAGACCGTCTAAGAGTCAAACAACACAGAAGTCACGTTTGTTCATCACAGCAACAAAAAAGTAACTAATACCCAGGGTTTGGTTTGAAAAGTGCATTAACTTTAGACTTCTTCTTTAGATATCTAGTTTTCCCACACCATTTGTTGAAGAGGCTCTCTTCTTGCCAACACATAGTTTTGGCATCTTGGTTCGGCATCAGATGGCTGTAGCTGCAGGTTTATCTCCGGGTCCTCTGTTCTGTTCCCACTGTCATATGCACATTGCTGTCCCTACTCTGCTGTCTTCCTTGACTCTGACTCCACAGTAGAGTTTGAAATCAGGTCTCGTGGTTCTTCCAGCATCCCTCTTTCTGCTCAGCATTGCAATGATTATTTGGTGGGTTTTGTGCTTTCAAGTGAGTTCTGGGATTTTGCCCCTGTGTCTGTGAAGAATGTCATTGGAATTCTGATGGGAATTGTATCAGATCTATAGATTGCTGCAAGAATATTAATTCTTCTAATCCATGAGCATGGATTAGACTCTTTTTCAGTTTCTTCCTTTAGTGTTTTATAGGAAGTTATTTTACTCCATGGTTAGGTTTATTCTTAGGTAGTTTTTTTTTATTTATATACATTTTGAAGTTGTGGATTTTTTTTTTGTTCTTAGAATGTTCAACATCGGTGTGTAGAAAGCTGCTGATTTTATATGTGGATTTTGTATCGTGATTCTTCACTGAAAGTGTTGATCAGATTTAAGAGTTTTCTGGTAAAGACTTTAGAGTCATGCCATCTGCAATGGTAATTCAAAGCAGGACTCTTGATAAATGGGATGGAAAAATTTTAACTGTAAAATCCCTGTGCTCTTGCCAATACATGAGAGGAACCACTTAGACCCTGACATTAACATTCTTAATTTGTCTTCCAAAAGAAATTTAAGGAGCAGCAGTACAAACCACTTAGGTTGCTAAGAACATCAAGGACAAATTGATTTTAAAGATGGCTGGAGACGGAGGCAGCCTGTTTACTGCAGCAACTGCTGCCGGAGACGTTTAGAAGAAGGGAATGGCAGCCATACAAGTCAGGGAGAACAGACTCCTACCCCTGAACTATCTTGAAATGCAGCACAGTGGTCTGGAGCTGCCAGTTGAGGGTCGCATTCCCTATTTGGGCTTGGAAAGATACTCTTGGGTCAAGCTGTGGAGCTGGCTTGGCAGCCCCATAAGCTGTTCATGGCTGAGCGTTAGCAGTGATCCCGGGCCCACAAGTCATTCCAGCATCTCCATAAACCTGGGAAGGAACCGCCCCTGGCGCCGACAGTGCCTCATCTCTCCTGGTATATGCAAGTGTTTGTTCAGCGACAGCTCTGCTAGCGTTCCCTGGGAAAAATCTGCAGACGAAGCCCTCAGGGCTCCTGAAAGCTCACTCTCTGAACTCAAGGTACTTGGTCATTTTAGGTATATATGAAAAAAATTAGACAAAGCTAATCTTGGTAGCTCTCTCATTTCTAAGAAGTATATGAGCAGAGAGGCTAACGTATGAACTTGGTCTCCCTTATCCATATAATATGTCCGCTGTGGAGCTCTGGTCCTCGCCATTCCACCCTGGTGGCAGCCTGGTGGTGGACATTAAATCGGTACAGGTTGGGCCTCCTTAATCTGAAACCCAGAAATGCTCTTAAGTGAACAACAACAAACCCCAAACTTTTGAATGCCAGCATGGAGTCAGAAGTGGGAATTCCACACATGACCGTGTCTTCCCCACAGTGGTACACCTGTCATCCCAGCACTCAGGAGCTAGAGTGAGGAAGACTGACATCTGAAGCTCAATGTAAATTACATATAACTGACTCCAAGCTGTGTAAATAGGGTGCGTAGGAAGCAAACGGATTTGGTGTTTAGACTTTTATTCTCCTCTCCATCCTCATCTCATTATTAAAAAATCCAGCAAAAACCCAGATCATTTTCTGGTCTCAATAATTTTGGACAAAGTATATCCAATCTGTAGGAGGAAAAAAAATCCCAATTTTGCATTTGTGTAGAGGAGAAATTTTCATTGTATAATCAAATGCACTTTCTGAGAGGAATGAAAAACATTTAATTTCCTTTTTTAATTATAGACTCCCAACCCTGGATGGGATATTAAAATGTAATCCAACAGGTGCCAATGAGAAAGAGCCCCCACTGGAACAGTTTAAGCAGCCAAATTAATAATGTAGTATTGGAAACTGGGCTGTGGTGGTGCACACCTTTAATCCCAGCAATTGGGAGGAAGAGTTAGGTGGATCTCTGTGAATTCGAGGCCAGTCTGGTCTACAGAGTGAGATCCAGGACAGGCACCAAAACTACACAGAGAAACCCTGTCTTGAAAAAAAAAACCCAGATCATAATGTAGTATTGGATTATAACCTAAAATATAAACACCCATGTGCCTAGACCCACCTAAGTAACTGATTGAATAAATAATAAACAAAGGAGAAGAGAGAAATGTGTGCAGTGTGTAGATGCTTGCTCCTTAAGGAGGAAGAAGGTCCCTCTCTCCCTGATCATGGGCTACACCTAGTAGCTTACATCTCAGGGAGTTGAGCATGGGAAGGCAGGGTCAATTGTTGAGCTTTGCTAGGTGATCAAGGTTAACTTACTAGAGCACTCATTGACAGCAGGTACACTAATATGATAATGAGGAGACTTGGTACCTCTGTAGTCTTTGTCCTCAAGTTCCCAAGCTCCATCTTATGATTGAGAGAGAGAGAGAGAGAGAGAGAGAGAGAGAGAGAGAGAGAGATGCAAATCGAAAGGCATCCTATAAAATACTTGACTAGAACTTCTTACAGTCAAAGTTGGGCCCTGAGGGATGGATGGCTCAGTGGTTAAGAACACTGGCTGCTCTTGTAGAGGACCCAGGGTCAGTTCCCAGCACCCACATGATGGTTCACAATTGTTTGTAACTCTGGTTCCAGGGCATTCAATGCCCTCTTGTGATCTCTGCAGGTACTGTATACACATGGTACCCAGACATATGTCCAGGCAAAACCATTCACAGAAAACATTTTAAAAATAAAACAATTAGCTTTTTGAAAATGTCAAAGCTCAATCTGGAGAAATGGCTCAGTGGCTAAGAGTGCATCCTGCTGTTGCTGAAAGTTGTTTCCTGAGCCCTTGTCCAGTGGTTTGCAATGACCTATAACTCCAGTTCTAGGGGATTCAATGCCCTCCTCTGGCCCCTGTGAGTACTGCACTCATGTGCACATACTCACACACCATCAAACAAACACACACACACACACACACACACACACACACAGAGGAGGTTATTTTTAAAGTATCAAAACCATTAAAAATAAGCAAATCAGGCTGGGCAGTGGTGGTGCATACCTTTAATCCCAGCACACAGGAGGCAGAGGCAGGCAGATCTTTGTGAATTTGAGGCCAGCCTGGGCTACAGAGTTCCAGGAAAGGCGCCAAAGCTACACAGAGAAACCCTGTCTCTAAAAAACAAACAAAACAACAACAACAACAAAACAACAACAACAACAAAAAGCAAGTCTAAGAATCTATCATAGCCCAGAGGAACTCAGGGAACTGTTATGATGATTAAGTATAGTGGATTAAGTATAGATGATTAAGTATCCTGGATAGGATCCTGGGCCAGGAATCACTCTAAATCAAGTGACTCAATGAAATCAAATGAAGTGTGGTGTTTGGTCCGCAGTGACTTGTCAAGTTTGGTTCTGTAGCTGTGACACATGCTGTGGCAGACTAAACTGCTAACCAAAGAGGAAGGAATCTGGGGTGGGGGCTTGTGAGAACTCTGTACTCTTTCTGCAGTTTGTTGATACGTGTACAACTGTTTTAGGGCTGGTAAGATGGTTCAGCGGGGAAAGGTGCTTGCTGCCAAGCTTGACAATCTTGAGTTCAATCCCCGGGTCCCACATGGTGGAAGGAGAGAACTGACTCCTGAAAGTTGTCCTCTGACCTCCACAAGCACACTCATGTGCCTGCACATGTACACATGTAAAGAAAGAAAGGAAAGCTTTCTAAACAGTTTACTGAAAGCTAAATTTATGTAGCAGGTTACTCTCTAGATATCTGAGAGCGTCACTGTGAAGGCAAGATGTTAAAAGGTTTGTTTTTTCAAGATTTATTTATTTTTATGTTATGTGTGTTTGAGTGTGTGTATCACATTTTTGCTGGTGTCCATGGAGACCAGAAGAGGGTGTCGGGTCCCTTAGAGCCAGAGTTACACAGTTGTAACTATTTTCTTATCCCCTCTTTTTGATAATTGAAGAAAGTTAATTACCTTTTTCCTTTTTACAAAAAATATTTGTCATTTTATGAGGGAGAGTAAATGCAGCTCAGGGACCAAGAAGCATTTTTAACACACACTCAGAACTAGTGGAACAGAGGAAAGCGAGCTGAGGGATGGGACTCAAGCTTGTAATCTCAGCCCCTGGGATGCTGGGGCAGGCAGGGTTGCCACCAGTTCAAGGCCAGGCTGGGGTACAAAGGCAGTTCATACCACCCAGGGCTACAGCGTGAACCCCTCTCTCAAAACGAAAGCAAAGACACGGGAAAAGACATGGTGTGCCCTTTCCGGTGACACCTGTCCTCTGCACTGGCCGTGACGGCTGTGACCACTGTTTCTCCAAAAACACCGACATTCTCAGGCTCTCTAAACCTAGCTGGCTTCTGCAACAGTAGCGAGGCCCCAGGCTAATAGTGGTCTGAAACTGGTCCCAGATACCTTCTCTGTCCATCCAGTTTCCAGCTTTGGGGCCTCTGGTCGATGAGATGCTTCTGGCCTGGGTGTCACACCAGATCCTGAGCCTGGTGATGAGGCTTTCCCACGTGGTCTCATGACCCTCTGTCTCTGTGTGTCATCAGGAAGGCCCACACTAAGTCCCTAGGGCTTGATGAAGGGACAGCAACTTTCCTTCTTCTGTCGGAGTTGACAGTGATTTAAAAAAAAACAAAAAACAAAAAACGCAGCAGGTAGAGATTTAGAAAATGGAAACTAAGCTCTGTGCAAAGTACATCACAATTGCACCATCTGCTCTGATCCCGCCATTCCTTTTCCTCCAAGTCTTATGTTCATTCTGGTTGTGTGTGTGCATGTGTGCGTGTGCATGTGTATGTATGCGCGCGTGCGTGTGTGCACAAGGGGGACCCGTGGTATCCACTTCAACTAGTGTGAGTGTATAAAGCTTTCTGACTTGACTCCTCTCTTTAAACCAGTCTTCCAGTCCCCTTGTTTGTGTTCTGCGTAGTATACAACATCTTTTTGTCACCTACCCACACCCTAGAGGGTGGAATCTCAGGGCCTCAGCTCTGGAACATTCTCTGTACTTTTCTTACAACATATTATTTACTTATTATGCATTACTACTCCCCTGGCCCCCCTGCCCACATACTAAAGATCAAACTTCATGCATGCTAGGCAAATACTCGACCACTGAGCTACACCCCTGGCCCTTTTTCATTTTTATTTTGAGACATAGTCTTGTCAAGTTGCTTTCATTGGCCTTGAACTTCCTCTGTAGCTCTGTGAGCCTCCTGCCTCAGCCTCACAAGTAGATCTAGTCCCTGGGCTGCATCCCCAGGAGTGTCAGTTACTATTTAAAGTACCAAGACATTCTGCTGGAATGAAACTAGCCAATGAGGTCAAATGAGGCTCCTGCTGGAACTCACCCATAGACTTCCTGGGCATGAAGCTGCTTCCAGACAGATAGGGTCAGAATTGCATGGATACAGGGGATACCTAGCTGGTGAGCCCTGATTCTTGCTGGTGGGGAGAGATCCCAACACACTGGTAGTTGGAGTCACAGAAGCATTCTGTATTGATTGCTGTGTGAGAATAGGGGGGAATGCTTCATACCCACCTCGCCCCGGAATGCAGCAGGAGAGTGTGTGGAGGTGCTGACATTTTAAATGAGATAATAAAAATGCTCGCTGAGAAGGTATGATTTAAGGCCTGAGTCAGGAGCATGGGAGAGTCTTAGGAATGGCTCAGTCCAAAGAAAGGGACTGTTAGACCAAGAGGGAAGAGCAGGCAGCAGGGTCCAGAGGTCAGACAAGTTCCCCTGGGCTGGGAACTTTATTATCCTGAAATTCATGAAGAACAGATCTTGCTGAATGAGCCATCTTTTCTTATTTTTATTTTTTCACCTGAATCTCCCAAGAAAAGTGAAATGCCAAAAGGTAATGGGTCAGTTGTGAACATCAGAGCTTGCCAGGAACAGCCTTCATACTGACAACCTCAGGCACGAGTTTTAAAAAAATGTGTGTGTGTGTGTAGGTGCACATACGTGTGGAGGCCAGAGGTCGACCTTGGCTGTCATTCCTCAGGCACCACCCACCTTGTTTTTTTGAGTCAGGGTCTCTCGCTGACCTAGAATGTGCAGGTTCAGCTAGGCTACCTGGCTAGTGAGCCCCAGGGCTCTGTCTATCTCTGACCCACTAGTGCTGGGATTACAGAGATGTTCCATCATGCCTAGCTCTTTTTTTTTTTAATGTGCATTCTGGGGCTGGAACTCAATTGCTTGTGTGTTCAAGGCAAGCACTTTACCAGATGAACCATTCCTGCTGCCCTCTGGTGCCATTTTGAAAATGAAGACCTATCCAGTCCCTCTCCACCCCTTGCCCCAGATGTAAAAGATGAGGCAACTGTGAAGTTGGGATAAAGCACACTCGTCCGGTTGTCATGAGACTGTGGATGTCATTCAGCTAGCTCACAATAGGAGCTCCGGAGTCGGGCAGCTAGAACAACCCCTTTCCCAGGATAATTAGCTGCGATTTCTCTTATCCAGCTTCTGATTTTTCTCCTACTTTGATTACCTTTCATGAATAATTGGGGGAAAATAATTGGTGGGTTTCATTGGAGCATCCCAGGCTGATGGTGGAGGAAAGGCTTGGGCCTCCTGTTCTCTCCTTTGCCTATTTCAATGTGACACCAGCCAGTGTGACAGTAATTGTATCTGATGATCTAATTGCCCACCCTTCAAAGGAGTCAGGAAAATGGGCCAGATTACACAGCCACCAATAATTTTGCCTGGGGAATTACTGTTCAAAGGCCCGGTGTGATGGGTGTTCGTGAAGCAAAGGCGAGAAGGGAAATTGGACTGGAGAGACACAGACAGTTGATCACAAAGCCTTCTGCTCTTTCTCCCCAAGCACACCCCTGAACACATGGCACAGTGTCTCAATTTAACTTCGGTTTACCACAGTCTAAAGAAAATGGGGTTGATTCATGACAGTAAATAGTTATTCTATCTAGCAACTATGGTCAGTCAGGCCATGCTTAATTTGATTCTATCTAATCCAGGTGTAATACCACTCATTCCCTGCTTAGCCTCCTCCAACTAAAGACCTGGCTTTCAGAGAGTGTGCCAGGGAGCTGGGCATTGCTTTCTGCCTGTGACACGGGGAACTTGAAAAGCTTCCCAGGGGCTCTAGGTTTTTGTGCTATGTTGGCTTACTAGCACCATGTTGGAATGAGCAGAGTCAAGTGTTTAAAATTTAATAATGTGTTTCCTTGGTGCTGTAGTTCAGATCTGAAGTATCTCCTGTTGGTTTATGTATTAAAACACCTGGTCCTTGGCTTATGGGGCTATTTAAAAGGATAATTTATGTATTTTTATTTTATGTGTGTTAGTGTTTGCCTGCATTTATGTATGTATATGCACCACTTGTGTGCAGTACCTGCAGAGGCCAGAAGAGGGCATCAGAGGCCCTGGAACTGGAGGTACAAATGGTTGTGAGCTATTGTGTGGGGGTTAGGACTCAAACCTGGGTCCTCTGGAAGAGTGGCCAGTGCTCTTAGCCACTGAGCCATCTCTCCAGCCCCTTGTGGAGTTATTGTGACAGTTGTGAAGTCTTTAGGAGGCGGAGCCTGGCTGGCAGAAGTAGGTCACTGGGGACAGGGAAGAGTATATCTACCCCTGGTCCGGGCCCTTACTCTGCAGTCTGCTTGCTATGCTCCACTGTGAAGCATGTAGCCTCCGAGCCAGATTCTAGCCACCATGTGCCCTCCCTGATGCTTCTGAAACCAGGAGCTAAAGCGAACCCTTCCTCCCCCAGTCACGCCTGTCAGGTGATAAGGTCACTGAAAGTGACAGGCACGCTCTGCTCTTTGGTTCCTGACCACGGCTTTGGGGTCATGAAAACCCAGCCCCGCCCTCGAAGCTCTCAGTCACTGCTCTTTTCTCCCCATAACAATTTTGCAGTAAATTCTGCATATTCTGATATTTGACCATCACAGTCCAACTTGTTTTCTGTCCAGCCACCTGGAGGCTCCAGGGTGTGGCAGAGTGGGGTGAGGTGTCAAAATAAGGAGAAGGAAACATTCAACTTTGACCCTCACAGAAGTGGATGAGATAGAAAGCAAACGCTTGCTGCCATTGAACACAAGCACAGGAGCTAGGGAGCCACCAGGGTACATGATGTAGCATGGCAGGCACACATATGAACATGCAGTCATAGGCTATGCCTTCATGCGAGATGAGGAACCCAAGGGTGGGTCGGTTTTGGAGGATTTGTTTCCAACGCATTTGAACGGCTTTTCCCTAGAACTGCCCCACTCTGCCAGCTTGCTGGGACTTGTTGGACAACCTCAGGAGAACCCAGGGTTCTGCTGATCTCCTGGGAAGTCCCCTGGACGGTTTAACTGCTGTGTTCAGAGTGGTGCCTGTTGCTCTGGCTGCTATGAAAGTTGTTCCCCCCCCCCCATGGGCTGTTTTCAGAGACAGGAAATCTGTCCCACTCCGCCTGGGTGTAATTAAACTTCGGGTTGAAGTCTCACCCCAGGGCACTGCTGGCAAATTCAATAATGATGAATTAAGTGGGATATATTTACAGCATTAATGTGAACAGGACTTAAAATAATGTGTACAGTTCACTTAATTACATTCCTTGTGACTCCACACCCGCTCCCAAAATGTCATCTCGGCACCCGGCCTAATTGCAACAGCCCTGCCGTTTCTTTTCTCTGCCTGTGATTTCCATTTCTGTTTTTCTCCGTGTCTAACTCTAAACCTGTTTGCTCAATTAGGGTTGGCACTTGTGGGGATCCTTCCTTCCCCCGCTTTCTTCAGCCTGTGGCCGTTGTAATATTCCTTCGCTTTATTTACAGAATGGATTTCCTTTGCCCCTATTTTTAGAGGAAAGAATCAAGAATGATTGGTTCCTGAATGCCGCATGCTCTGTTCTTCTTGCTTGGTCCAAAGTTGGGTTGAGGTCTCTGGCTATGCTGTCTCCCCTGAGTGAGGGTCAAGGACCAGGCTCCGGCTGGCTGGTATGACTAATGCAGACAGTGCCCACATTACCACCATGCCCTCCTTCCCATCAGCACATTTCCACTAAGTTGCCCCTGGTCGTTTCCTTGGAAGCAGGGTTTGGAAGGTGGCCTAGGTTTCCTGTCTATCCTGGTTATTCCAGGCCTCTGCTAAGCAAGAGTTTGTAGAAGTTGGATTACCAAGCAGTGGGCTCTTCCCCTTCCTTTGCCTACGATCCTCGGGACAGTTTTGAAAGTAGATGCCACTGGTCATTGGCCCTTGGAGATCCATCTTATCTAAGGATGTAGCTTCTGCACCCTTTGGTCATACATTGTGACAGGGAACTGCTTGTCTGGGATGAGGCAGGAGAAGGAGGGTGAGCCTTGTATTTAGCAGGGAACAGGGCAGACTCTGGGTTCTCTCTTTGCTTTGGAGCCACACCAGGGAACCTACCCCTATATGCTTGGTTCCCTGAACAAATGTGTAAACAGCTAATGCCCGCCTTCTATGGCTTGCTGCATACAGCAGTGGTTCTCAACCTATGGGTCGTGACCCCTTTGGAGTTAAATGACCCTTTCATGGGGGTCACATAAGACTGTCAGAAAACACTGATATTTACACTACAATTCATGATGGCAAAATTACATTTATGAAGTAACAACGAAAATAAATTTATGGTTAGGGGTCACCACAACATGAGGAACTGTATTATAGTGTTGTAGCATTAGGAAGGTTGAGAATCACTGTTGTATACCATCTGCCTTCAAGACTCATCACAGCTGTTAGGAATCTTCATCAAGGAATGGGGACTGGGTTTGAGAAAGAGAGAAATACTTCAAACTAGCTGTGGGAAGACAGGATGGATTAGGAGGAAGCAGAACCCTAGGACAATAAACCCTCTCAGCCTCATGGTGCACCAGCAGTAGGAGGTGTGGCTGTGGTGCCGTGTGTTTATTCCTCCCATTCACTTCCGCCAGGGTCCCTGACTTCTGCTTCCCGTCAACTGTCTGCTCTGTAGACTCTCTTAACTTCTCTGTGCCACCAGCGGTTAAAGCACTGGAGTTGCTACCCCTTCAGTCCAGGAGCAGGCAAGCTGAGAGTCCGGCCATTGGGTGTTAGACCTGCCCAAGTCAACTGCACTCTTCACTGAGGAGCAGAGTGGAGCACAACGGTAGCTGAGGCTTACCCATCCATTCAGAAGGCATGCCTCAGAGGATGCAGGTGGCATGTGGGTGGAACCCCCTCCCCCACTAAGGCTTATAAACCCAGAGATGCGGGTGTCAGTTGGTGGCCCCTTCAGCTCTAGGACTCTGGGCTGGGTTGGGATCACCTGTCTGTATCAGGATAGAGGAAGAACATCCTGAGCCATGTACTCTTGTCTAGGGAAACCAGCTCTTCTCCGTATTCTTGCCAAAGGACACCATGTGAGCAGAGGAGCACGCTTCCCCGCCCACCAAGCAGCTTTTCAGCCCTCTGCAGGCATTGTTAAGTTTCCTACAACTCAACTCTGTCAGCATCTGCCTGGAGATAGTGTCATGTTCACGGGTGAAGGGCTCCGTCCCACAAGCCTGCTCGGCTTAAGGCACTGACATCCATCATCTGAGCTTCTGACCAGTGCTGAAGATTCCCACAAGCCCCTCTTCAAGTTTGCTCATTGGCTAGGAGTGTCTCACAGGACTCTGGGAAGGAAATTTAGTGGATTGCCAGTGCCTTCCAGAATGCCCTGATCATGACATGGAGGAGACATGGAGGCCAGGTGCAGGGAAAGAACCACACAGTGTGCTCCAGCATTTCTACTCGTTCAGCACCCCAAGCTCTCTGAACCCAGCCCTCCTGGGCTGTTAGGTTGGCTTTCTTATGAGAGCATGCTTATTATGTCGTTGGCTGTGGGGCATGAATCCAGGCTGCAGCTCTTTCTCCTCTCTGGAAGTCAAGCCAATGTGCGGGATGGAAGGCTCCAGCCGTCTAATCATGACCAGCTCCCAGGCTCTCGGGGTCCTCTGCGAGAGCCATGGCTTTGTCATTAGCCGCATCCTAAAGGGGCATCTTTTGACTCTCCTTTCTCTCTTAACATGGGAAATTCACAAGGACCCAAGGAGTCCTAGGACCAGAGCTGAAGACCAAAATAGGTTTTCCTTACTACGTCACAGTGTCAGCCCTCTCCACTTGCAGATCTCTGGGTGATGGATAACATCATCCATGCACCCCCCGGGAGGAAGGCATTGGCGAGGATGTTCAGAGATAATTAGATGAAGGCTAACAGCGTAGGCTCATTAGCAGGCAAACTTTTTCCAATTACGAGATAAGTGAGCCTGTAAAACGACGCCTCTGGCAAATCAGTAGCAGTGTTATCTTTGAAGGCTCTTGCCAGGCAGCCAAAAATCTGTGGGAGAGTGTGGCCAGGAGAGGCACAGGGCTGTCAACATCCAGAGAGCATCGGTGGCCACGAGAGACCAGCCTCTGGGCAGCTTCTTCAGCTTTGGCCTTGAGCCAGGCAGGAAAATGGATGAGTAGCCACTTGAGGTTCTACCCAGCATACTTTGCAAATGAATAGATGGCTTCCATATATACCATTTTCAGAGGCAAAGCCAGGCATACTTCCTACCCACACGTCCTGACCCCTGGCAGCTACCGGGAGACCATGCAGGTGCTAAAAAGAGTCTGGATGGAAATTGTCATCCATTTGGATGAGACCATGGTACTGAGAGGCAGGATGTTCTCAGTCAGGTCCTCAGAAAGTCTGCTGACCTCACCATCCACTAGACTCACCGAAAGCATTGGCTGAAACTGCAATGTGATTCTTTTCCTGCTGCAAGCCACTTTACTGAGCAGGAAGTTGTAAGAAATCCTATAGGATACATGTATGTATGTATATGTATGTACATATATGTATATGTATAACCAGCTACCACACTGAATGCAGCTTTTGAGCAGAAAAATATTGGAAAAGGTATATGTCCTAGTATGGCTATTATTTTTTCTTCTAGAGGAGGACATTAGAAGCTGTCGTTGGTGGTTAACTGTTAGAAGAAATATTTAGGGCTGGGGAAGAGAGACTTTGATTTTTCCCATTCACCCTTTCGTTCTGTTTGCATTTCTGAGTACCTGTGCTCTCCCCCACTATCAAATGTCAGCAGGGATAATCCGAGCAGTGGGATTACAATCATTTTTTTTTCTTTATCATCTTTTTGTATTAAGAAAATCATTTTTTAAAAATGCACCAGCCTCTGCTGCTAGCCGCTGGTCCTCTGGAGAGGGAGCCCAGTGTTCAGTGTTTGACATGTACAGCCATGCCTCAGAACCGAATTCCATTGCAGGCATTTCCAAATGGGCATTTTGACCAAAACAGGGCCTTTGCTGTTCTCCGGAGGTGGAGTCTTCTGGTGCATGCTTGCTCCTTCCACTCTCCTCAGTCCAGGATACGAATGCCAGGGCTCATTTGCTGCAGGGGGATGCCCTTCAGAACATGTGTGTGGGCCTTGCACTCAGAGAAACCTTGAGTTTGCTCTTTAGTGGTCAGCTAGAGGAAACACTTTTTACAGAGCCGTGTATGCCTAGGTCAGGCCCTCCTGACTGATCTCCTTCTGCCAATGTCATCTGTGCCCTATCCCAGGGGTGACATCTATCAGACTCACAGTCTGATATCCAGGGATTGTGCACTGTGAACAGGAGGAGGCTAGAGGAGGCTGGAGGGGACTGAAAGAGGCTGGTGGGGGGGGGAGGTGCTGAGGGAGGCTGGGGGGGGGTGGGGGAAGCTGAAGGAGAAGCTGGGGGAAGCTGGGGAAGCTGAAGGAGTCTGAAAGAACCTGTGGGAGGCTGGAGGAGGCTGGTGCTCTCTTTAGAATTTCCATTTCCTTCCTACAGAGGACAGTTCTGCAGTTTTACCATGAATCTGATACTTCCTAAAGGGTGTGACAGATAAACATTTTGGTAACTAAGAAAGAGATTTCCTTTGTCCAATAGTTTTGCATCTGTGTTAAATGAATATGACCAACATCTTTTGTGATGTGGCCTCCTCTGGCTTCAGGAGGGGGTTAAGCCAGTCTCATCAAGGGCTGGTGAGCATTACTTTTTTTTTTCTTTTGTTTGTGTCTCTTTTTGTCTGGTCTCTGGAGTGGTTAGCAGGGGGTTGAGGTCATTAGTTCCTTGGTAGGTTCATAGTCAATGTTAAAGGCAAAATGTAGGTACATGAATCCTGGTAAGGGTTTGAGCTTCCAGGGATTCAGGAGTCCATGGTTCTGTGCAAGGGAGTGGGGGGACTTTTGTACATTGTTCTCCAAAGCAAAAGAAAGGAAATACTTAATGGTTAGAATGGAAAGCCCCTAGTTATGGTTGCTTGGCAATTTCTGATTGGTTTGGCTTATATTGAGTTGGATATGGTTTGCTTACATGGAAACACCAGGAGTTGAAGTCATCTGATTCTAATGAGCTCTGTGTGTGTGTGTGTGTGTGTGTGTGTGTGTGTGTGTGTGTATGTGTGTGTGTGTTATGTATGCAGATATGTATGTGCAGGCTTATGGGCTCATGTGCACATGCTTATAAGTGTATGAGTCAGAGGAAGATGTCTTACTCTGTCACTCTTCACCTCATTCCCTTGAGACAGGATCTCTCATTGAATCCATATGGCAGCTCACAACCCTCTGTAGCTTTATTTCCAGGGGATCCAGCTCTATCTTCTGGCTTCCAAGTGCACTGCATGTATACGGTGCACATACATACTGGCAAAACACTCATACACATAAAAATAATTTAAAAAATAAGTAAACAGCAAGGTGCACCAGGCAGTTCATGCCTGTAATCCCAGTGATTTGAGATAAGAGATGGACACAGGAGGATCCCTGGGAGCACCTAGTCCAGCCAGCCTGGCTTATGTGACAAAGTTCCAGGCTAGTGAGAGACCCTACTCAGAACAAAAAGGTGGAAGGCAGCCAAAGATGAACACCTGAGGGTGTGTGTGTGTTCATGTTAATAGTTGACTTGATAATGTACACAATCTGAACCCCCTTTCTCATCCCTAGCAATCAGATGTAGGACCTCAGACACCGACTCTTGATATTCCTCTTCCTCCATCAGGAGTTCCCCATCTCAGTCACTTCCTTTTGGCCACCTCCCCGGTGGTCCCTGGAATTGGTCTCCACCCAGAGTCAGCTCTTGTGTCTGTGTTCCTGCATCTCCCCACAACACCTTCGATCCCCTTCGGCCTCTCGTCTGTCACCCCTTTGGACTCATGCTCCAGTGGAAAGGCAAACAGATTGCCTTTGTCTCTTCCCCTGTTGCAGCAGCACTTAGGAGCTGAGGGGTGATGTGTAATCTTGTCTGAAAATGTCTTTGTTTTGCCAACTCTTGAAAGGTAAGTATGTGTGCGTTCCATTCACACGTCCGGGCTGAGAAAGGTTTCCTTGGCACTCCATTCTCAGTGTAGACTGTTCCCATCACCTGCAGAACTGCGTTAGCTGTGTGTTCCCTGGCAGTCTCCTACAAGCACATTGCCAGCCTCCTTTTTATTCTTCCTTTTAATTTAATTTTAAATAGAACTTTGAGTTATCTTTTTTGGCTCTCTGTTTTAGTGTGATGTCCATATAAGTGTGTGCATGCACAGATGTGTACCTTTTTGAAATAATTATTTTTGAAAACTGTTTTAACAAATATCTCTTTAAATCTGCCCCTTATATTCATTTTCTTCCCCTGCAGCCCTGGTTGGGACACCATGTATCCTTATTATCTCCCCTGTGTCTTACCGCCTTGTTAATGGTATTCATCCCAGCATCTCTGCCTTGCGGATCCATGCTCTCCCTCACCCAGGAGGCCTCAAGCTGCCACCCCATCTTGTCTGCTGAACTAATTGAAATGCATGTAGGTTTTGACTTTGAGTTCTAGTGGGTTCTTCTTAACATATCCACCGTTTTCAGTGTGTGATACTCAGTCCTTTCTTAGAGTGTTCATTTTGTCTCTCGGATCTTTAATCAGATAAGACACATTGTATATTACATTTTAAATGGCAAGTCTGTCATAGAAAGGTCGCGTCTCTCTGTTTGCCTCATCCGCTCCCCCTTATCCACAGAGCATCATTTTCCCCAGGCTTTGGAACTTTTTACTGCTGGCTGTTCTCTGCTGGGTGTGTTTTCCTTTAGAGCTCCAGGTTCCTTGTTATGGGAACAATCTCTTAGAGAAGGGTTAATACCCTTTTAGAGTTAGGCTAATCTCAACTGATCTTTGCAACAATGTCCAACTCACAAGGGAAGTGGAATCTTAGACAGCAGGATATGTGAAATGCAGAATTTTCTTTTATGGAACAAAACTTATTTTTTCTTTTGTGCGAATGCTTGCATGCATGCATGTAGACCAGAGGTTAGCATTGGGTGTCTCCCTCTGTCAT
>CABHPH010159922.1:0-29071 GCA_902168325.1 Peromyscus nudipes | reverse complement strand
ATTTCCTTCTCAGCCTGCTTGTCATTTGCATAGAGAAAGGCCACTGTTAATTTTTTATCTTGCTACTTAGCTTAGAGTATTAAAGGCTGTAGGAATTTCCCAATGGAGTCTTTAATGTCTTTATGTATAGAATCATATCATCCTTTCCTATTCATATTTTATCTGCTTCATTTGTCTTATTTCTCTACCTAAGACTTTAAGTTCTATACTGAACAGGAAGGGAGAGAATGGACATCCTTTTGCTCCTGAGTTAAGTGGGAATACTTTGAGTTTTTCTCCGTTCAGCATGATTTTGGCTGTGGGCTTGTTATATACTACCTTTTGAGATATGTCCCTCAGATCCCTAGATTCTCCATGACTTTTATCATGAAAAGATGTTGGGTTTTGTCAAAGGCCTTTTTTTGTATCTAATAATATGATCATGTGGTTTCTGTCCTTGAGCCTCTTTATGTAGAAGGTTATATATATATATATATTGATTCAAATAAAAAAGTCAGTGCCGGGAATAATGCTTTGGTTATCCTCCAGAACTTGATTGTAAGTCCCCATTGCTGAAAACACCACATTCTTGAGTCATAGTACATGAAGAAATCTTGCTGGTACTAACCTAGGAGCCTCATCCCTACTGGCTATCTTTCAAAGTGCTAGAGGATGCTATGCATTTCACCAGGGGAGAAAAAGAATCCACTTTCTTTCCTAAGGGTAAATCCTGCGAACTAGACTAACAACAGCCCTGGCAATATACGCTCACTGGTGCAGTAGCGGTGTGCAAGGGAGTAACCAACCACTTTCTGGTTGGATTTAACTCACACGCCACAAGAAGGAACTCATGCCTGGTACTGGTACTTGGTCAAAACACAAAGACTGGCCAGGCCATAGGCCCTAGAGGGAAACCTAATACTATTATTCTGCCGAATAAACACAGCAATACAGTCCCCCTAGTGTTTATCCTTAAACCTCTAGATTAGTGTATGTATTAACCCTCATCGAGTAAGTTTCTTTTTATAGTAGACAGCAATTAATACAGAGGCCTACAATTTGTTGATATGCTGAGAATAAGAGACTGTGGAACTCTCAAGAACTCTAAATGAAACAGCTATATTATATCCCTTACCCTGCCCCAAGACTTAGGGATCATTATGGAAGCAGGGGTGGGGGAAGCAGAAAGATTGTAAGAGCTGGAGGTAGTGGACATCTACAGCAAAACAGTGTTTGCTGGATGTGACACAGTATCTTGTACACACAACTCGCAGCAACTATTACTGTGTGCACAAGACCTGCAGGAGATCAAGTCAACAAAAATCAAAGCGTGCATGGGGGAGGGGCTTGTGAAGCCCCATCCACAAGCTGAGGCTCCACTATCAGCCGAAGGCTGTTGGGAGATAGAGCATTTGCCCGTGCAGATTGTCATTATATATACACGAAGCTGACCCAGCAGGTTTAAGTAAAGAACCCGCAAAAGTGGGAAGGAACAGTGTGGAGAAGGGCAGAGGAGAAACTAGAGGGGAAGAAAAGGGATGGACTGCATATAATGCAATCAAAATGCATTACATGAAATATGAAATTACCAAACAAAAAATAAATTTTATGTTTAAAATAATAAAAACAACAAAACACTGTCCTTATGTGCAATACTTCACCTCTCACAAACAAAAAGGATGCATGAGCACATGCAGCAGCAGCAGAACTTCCCATGGAAAGCAAAGACCTACCACCTTTCAGAAACACCAGTAGGATCAGGTTGAAAAATTACACTCTTGAAAAAAAGTTTTAATCATTTAGAGAAGCTGGAAAATGTATATTTTTAATGTTTTTTAGACTCATGCATATATGTATCTACATGAATGTTTGTGTGTGTACATGCATGCACATGCATGCCAGCAGAGGCCAAGAAGGCCATCCCATCCCCTGAAGCTGGAGTTACAGGTAGTTGTGAGCCACCCAATGTAGGTGCTGGCAATTGAATTCAGGTCTTCTAGAAGAACAGGAATGGCTCTTAACCATATATATATATTATATATATATTATATAAAATGATGCATCACTGGACGGAGAATAATGAAAATAGTTCCCCAGAAACCTAATATGAAGAAAATAAGGGATGCTGGGAGGTAACAAAACCTCACAGCTGCCTTTTTTCTTGGGTACCAACTAAAGTCTAAATGTGTGAACCTCCCAAGAAAACTGTAAGTAATGCAGCTCTCCTGGGGTGATGCAGGGCACCTGGCATGCAGGTGCACACCATGCCAAGCACACAAACGTAGGCTACAGCTCCGTCATCACAGGCCAACGGGACAGAAAATAATGTGAAAAGAGATAAGAAGACCTTGAAATTAGGATGTATGAGGCTCTGTCCATCTCACTGTGATGGATATCTCACCTGGACAGCACAGTTAAGGGGCCCAGCTCTCACTGGAGAGCACATGAAAGGAGCTTCAACACCAGGCACAAAACAGTTGGAAGAAGAATAGATACAGAAGTATCTTATTCTGGATAGGAAGGGAAGGCGGGGCACATGAAACACGTGAGCAAGTATGTCAGTGCTGGAGAGGGGGCTGTGAACAAAGGCGCAAGAAACAATTTGGAAAGAAGATGGAAGCTCCTAAGACTCAAGGAATGAAACTGGAAGAAGCAGAAAGTGAATTTAACTCCATCTAGGGATAAGAACCATCCTTGGAGGATGATTGGCTGAAAGGGCAGGAAAGCAACAGCTTTCAGCTGACTTTAAAAGTTAGAAATTCATCAGCCTGAATCCACTGTAGACCAAATGAATCCCTGAAGAAACTGGGTGAAATGAGACACCCAGGGTTCCCACCAATCAGCTCTCCCTGAGAGGAGCTACAGGAAGAACCTCAGGTGGAAGACAATGACCCTAAAGGCTGAGATCAAGGTGAGATGGCAAAAAAGGAAAGTAACATCTGGAGGACTGAGAAGGTCATTTCTATGACAGGAACCCCTGGGTCAAAGAGAAAACCCCTACCCAGGCTATGCTCTAGCCACATATCCTGATGCTCCAAGAGATGTGAAACCACACCCAACACAAGCCACTGTGGTGCTGGAAGGAGAGGAGTGAGAAAAATCTGCCCCTGAGAGGGTCATGTGTGTGAACCCATCCAACTGAAGGCTGAAAAGGTCTGACTAGGGTTCACGAGATACACCTCACTGACATGATCATTCTCTATGCGTGTGTGTCAGTTAAAATAAGATTTCAACTTTAAATTAAAGACTATCTCCACAATCTTTAAAAAACGATTTTAAATGAGAAAGAAGACTACAGCGCTTTATTTTCGGAGGTTAGCCATCTTAAACAGTCTGCAGCACAGTTCCAAGCCTTCAAAGCTGACCAAAGTCTGAACAACGCACTTTGGTGGACATTCTTGTCTCACTGTTCCTTTGACAAACACAGGGGAGGGGACGGGGCTGGCAAAGGTCCTCACCCCACATGAGCTGTGACGTCACATCACACAGGCAAACGATGGCTGTGGGCAGTGAGAGGACTGGTTATGAGGCAAGCCCACCACGGTTTGGACGCAGCCCGCTCTCACTGCATTATTGTACTATTCAGGAAGAGGGCCTTACAAATCTCAGAGCCCTTCCTCAGTCTTCCTGCCAGCATGCTCTCTAACATCAATGCTACATGTTTAGTGACTCAAGAACATGGGAATCGTGTTGCAAATCCCCACCACAAATCGCCATGGTGCAGCCCAACTCATAAAAGCAGCACATTTACCTCATGAGCTTATGAACGGACTTTGTTACAATGAACGCATTAAGATTAGTGCCAGGGCATAACAAATGAGACACCAATACTGGAGTCAGTGAAATGTGTCTGCACGTATGTGTGATGCAGGTGTACTCAATCAGGAATCCAGGAACAGCCATGGAGTCAGAGACTCTGGCCCAGGCTTAGCGGCCACCCCCCCCACAGTGCTTTTTAACAGACTCACCTTTCAAACCCTAGAAAAATCCCATAATGCTAACCTTTTGTTCTTATAACTACTCTGAGGTAGAGGAAGTGCAGAAAGGACATAGGCTCCCCTCTGTGGCACCACAGCCCACAGGACTGAAGTAACTTGTATGGGAAAAACACATTCTAGAAATAACACACATGGTACAGGATACTATAAACCAAAGCAAGAACACACACATCAATTGCATGTTAGGCCTGTCTGCTGCAAGGCTGTTGCTGACAGGCAGTAACTGTACATACAAGCCAAACACAAACAAGCCTTAAGGTACACATTACGACATGCCTGCTGTTTGCAATAGAGTAGATTCTTAGAGCACTCGTGAGACTTTCTTATCTAGAGCACCAAAATCTAAATATAGATACTTACATTATTGCACTCTCCAAGGAAGTACAGTGCAAATCCGTCGGCTTTTGTGGCTGCCAAAGCAATAAAAAGAAGGAAGAGACTAATCTCAATGGAAGAACATAACATCATGGATTCTACAACGAGACTCTGGTCCCAGGCTTTGCATGGATTGGTTAACATAACCGATGCTCATAAATAGAACAGGGTAATGTGTGGCTTTGCCCGACAGCATAATCAAAAGATTCCCAGTTTTCGCCTCTGACTGCAAATAGGTTCATGGCATCCTCCAATGCACAGTGCAGTCTACACACCTCACACATATCATCTGTTGGGCCTTCAATCCTCACAGTGTGACAGAGGCGCACTGCATTTAATTTTTAAGTATAAAAAATCCACAAGAATACTGAATAATTAAGTGCCCACCAAAATCATTATGTAAATATACACATAACAATGAAGTGAACAGATTTTAACTTACATGTTTCTTCAAGATTATCCAAAAGCAATTATCATAACGAACACTCTAAGTTCTGGGGGGTGGAGTGTCACCCGGATTTAAACTCCCTATAACTCACTTGGGTCTGTGCATGTTTGGGTGGGCATCTAGCCGGGCTCATCTGAAGCCTCCTGATCAACAAAACAGTGGGGTCACAAGCTCACTTGGGAAGTGAGGACGACAACCAGCCAGTCAGTACACGTGGCAGCATGCAGAGTGCCTAGCAGGAAGTGACGTCCTAACACTGCCGTCCACATGTCCAGGCGTTTTGATTCTCAGATTAAAAACTTGAAAGACTCGGCATCATAGCAGACGACGGAAAACACCATGCCCTGAAGACTTCAGCATCCTGGCTACAACACAAGGCCATTTCTGGCTGTCTGAGTAAGCTCAAAGCATGCTTGTCTCCCTTAAAAATTAACAGCTAAGCTGGGTGGGTAGTGTTGGGGAGAATCTGGGAGGAATTGGAAGAGGGGAAAAAATATGCTCAAAATAGACTGCATGAAACTGTCAAAGAATAAATTAAAACATTCTTTTAAAAACCTGGCCTCTTCCTTTTTGAAGATGCGATTTAATTAGATACAAAGAAAAAAGCAGGTGCTGGCCCCAGGTGGGAGCCGCTGCATACAGCAGGCAGGCAGGCAGGCAGGCGCTTATTTGTAACGCGCTCAGGTAATCCAGAGATTTGTGGGTTCATTCATTCTGGTAGTTTCACACTCAAATACTTCCGCTACAAACTGAGCCCCACCACAGAAGGCAACCACGAGGCCCATTCCCGCCGTGGGTCAGAGGCCTCTTGTCACTCTTTGCGAAGTGACCCCACCCAAGAGGGAGCACAGTGTGCCTTACCTATCCTGATGATGCTGCTCAGTTCATAGAGGAGCAGGTGGTTGTCCCCACCTGTGTCCAGGCGCTGCTCTATGTAGCTGTTCAGCTCGTACACAACTCCCTGCATGTTCGTGTCCTGGTACTTGAACACAGAGATAACAGAAGTGAGGCGTGGTTAAAGGACGATCAAACCCCTGGCTTATAAAACATGCTGTCTCTACAACCTCAGACTCTGGCTGCAGACTTAGAGAGCACGGCTAAACACAGTCTAGTTGTCAAACAGGCAGGCTGAAAACTAAACCTGCCAGGACTCCTCTGTCAAGGTTGTCTTCAGGTTGCAATCTGTTGCCGGCTTATTTGTATAAGAACATCAAATGTTATACATTGCAACGTTTACCCATAAGGGCAGCTTGACTGGTAAAAGAGTTCAAAGGCCGCCTGAGAGAAAATGTGACACCATGCTAGGAAAATTCCCGAGACAGTGCTGGGTGAAATATGACTCAATGAGCTCAGGTCCCTGCAGAGCAGTGGTGAACAGTGTGCCCAGATGCTGCAGTCACTGCACGACATGCTGTCATACCAGCAGGAAGGGTGCTCATCCGACCCTGGCCAGTCAGGCCACACTGCCCCCCTCTCAAGGACAGAAGCTGAAGTCCCTCCCTGTTCTCCCTGTCCCATGCTTAACTTACAAACCCTATTTCCCAAATCGAGAGCGTTGCAAACTAAAACTAAAACAAGATTCGTTGACTCCTCAGCTGAAAACCTTCCCAGGCCTCCCACTGCATTGGGGAAATGGACCAAGTGGCGCCTCTAGCAAACACTGCTGCCGTCCACCAGGGATGCTGTCTCTCCCGTCCCCACCCCCTGCACACTCAGGGTCTCAACTCTGACACCTCTCTGTGTCAGGGCCACTCAGACATCTTTCATTCTAAAGATCTGCTCCAAGTGTCATGTGTGAAACCTGTCTGCGGAGCGAACCAGGGACTCCATCAGGGCAGTCAGCCCACAACACCCTGCCTGCACACCTACGGGACAGTCCCTCTGCTGTTCACACTCTCAGGGAAGGGTGTCGGTGAGGAGTTAAGCCCCATCTGCTCCGAGTGTGAACGAAGAGAGGACCCAGTGAGGCCCCAGCTTGGACCACTTGGGCCAGAGGTGCTTGGAGAACCTCAGCACTTCCCTGATGACCATCAGAGACAGCAGGGCTGGTCAGCCAGAGTGAAGGACCACAGAGGCCCGGCTGCCACCCCAAGCACGGCTTGATGCTGTCACTAAGGACCTGGCTAGGGGAAGAGTCTGTGCTTGGAGTAAGCTGGGAACAAGCGTGAAGACTGCTGTCACCGGACTAGATCCCCTGACATCACACGTTCCACCTCGGGGTAGCAGGAGGCCAAGTGGCTGCATTCGGGATCCAGAGACGAAGAGAGTATGATCAGTACAAGGGACAAGATCAAAGCTGCCACCAGCATGGCCTGGTCTGCAGAGAGCTGACGTCCTGGCCAGACGATCGATCAGATGTCCCCGCTAATCAACAGGGCAGCCCGCTAACAGGCTTTCGGGTCTCCAACCCTAAGGTTCTCAGTGAGGGAGCAGAAATCCGACCTGATCTCCACAGCAGACTTGTCAATGAATTCTCAGAGGGAGCCAGTTCGTAGGCTTGACTCTTTCAAATTGAGAATGGGAGGTGGGGCCCAGAGGAATAAGGACACTGATACCCAACCAACAACACATAAAGCAGACCATCTTCCTTCTTTCCAGTGTCTGTGGTGACTTGTTGCCGGATTCTGTCGCAGGGACAGACTGCTATGACCGCCAGCTATCTTCTAGTTTGAGACTCTTCCCGACTCCCACTTCACAAGGGCACCAGTGTGATGACAGACTCTGCATAGGGATCACGAGCGGTTCAAATCCCCATGTCCCCAGAACAGCAGCCAGCAGGTTACAGCCTGTGAAGGATCCTCTGTGGATCATTCTGAAGAACTCCACAGAATATTCTACTGTCACAAATGCCCTTCCCTACTGCTAACCTGAACACTGGCTCTGAAGTCTCCCCACGTCCTGGGAACGGGCTAATCTGAGACTTACACTGACCAGGAGGAAAGCTGAGTGGAGAGAGTGACCAGGTCAAAAGCCCCACTAGACAACTGGGGTTTATTTATTTTGTGAAGTTTTCGTTTGTGCATGTGTCTGAATGCTGGGAACTGACCCCTGAACCTCATGCTTGCCAGAGCTAACTCCGTAGCCTTTGGATGTTTCTCTTCCATGAACACACACGTGTTTGTGTCTCTTGGGGGGAGGGGCAGATTCAGCAAGAGAACAAATGAGTTGCTGAGCCCTGGTACAAATGGCTTCACAGCAAGTCCTTCCTCACAGCCTGGCCATACCCTTTGATAACAGTCTTTGCCCCCACTGAGGTCAGAGCCCAGTAGCTTTCCATCGCTTCTGGACAAGAATCAGTTGTCACAAACCACACATGCACATGCATGCACACACACTCATACACACACACACACACACACACACACCAGGACAGGGATGGAGCACGTATCATGGAATATCATCATCTCCAGGCTCCTAGTTTCTCATCTGTGTGAAAGGGAGATGAACTGTAACCATCTTCAAAACTTCCAACCCTTCATAAAGTTCACAGTGAGTGTCAAGTGACATCTGTCCTTTACGACAGCTTGTGATCCAGAGCAAAGGAAGGCAGGTACTGTACGAGCTCCCAAACCCACGCCTTCAGTGTCTGTCCACACTGACCTCCTGCAGAACAATCTTTACCATTGCAACCACCGAACACAGCACTTCACAAGGACAGCACCAGGACACAAAAACCAAGCGTGGGAAGTCCTCTCCGACATACGTCACAGAGTACCCTAAGAAATCTGACTGTGTCCCCAACCGTCACTAAGGGTTCGCTGTGGCGTCTCGGGGCATCTGGCACTTGTCTGCAGTGTGGATCTGGACACTGAACTCGCATCCTCAGCCCGCACAGTAAGCTGTCTACATTCTGAGCTGTGTCTCGGGCTCAGTTTAGGCATTTTCAAGCAAGCAAAGCTATAAATAAAAACTTTTTTTTTGGTCACACAGACACCGTAAACTGGAGAATCCTAACGACTCTACAACTGAGCATTGGCAGTGAAGGACCAATGAAGTCCAGGAGCCTCAGAGGCAGAGGCGGAGGCACACTGATAGTCTGGAGTGAGAGGCTGGCTTCCAGCAGCCATGTATTTTAAACTCTCGGTAGCAGACTGAAAAAGGCTAACAGCTTGGTGGTAAGTACTCGCCTAACATCTACAAGACCCAGGGATCCACCTTCAACACCTCTGAAAAATAAGTAAGAATAGCAATTGACAGGGTCACAGGAGGTTGACCCTAGAGTTCTGAGAGAGGGGAAAAGGCGGCTGCCCTGCCAGTCCCGGAAAGCGACTCTGAGGAACGCTACACCCTCAGTGAAGGAGGCAGACATGTTCCTGGGAACACAGTCAGGGACTTGGAGAAAGCTGGAGAAGACGAGAGACAGACAGAGGGACAACACACAGGACACCAGCTCGGGAGTGAGCAGTGTCCTCCACCACATCAGGCACCATTCAAGGAAAACACACCGAGCTGGGGAATCAGGAGGGATTCCACACACAAGCAGGGTTTGCTTCTGAAAACACACCATCCACCCGATGCAAAGAAACAGAAATAATAAAAACTCATGCTAATGAAGAATAATGAATTCAAGGGTTCATTAAATAACAAGAACTAACTTAACTCAGGAAGAACAACAGGGTGCAGAGGGCTATTCGAATAACAGCTTAGAAAAAGGAGAACGAAGCAACAGTCAGGAACCACCGACTGCAACAGCAAAAGATTCTGATGCTTACGCCACTGCTAGAAAACCCGCTGTGGAGGGGAATGATGAGAACAGGAGCCAGGAGATGTAGGGGAAGGGCCGGGCCCAGCATATGGGCTTCCGGGTGTGGGTCCCTGGTAATCAAAGGTTCTCAGCAGTGCAAGCACACTGTAGTAGCTGAAGCTCTGGCTCTTGGGGACTTCAAGCTCTTGTTGAGGGGGATAAATAAGAGAAGATGAGCAAATAGCCTGTCTCTTTGACCAAAAAAAAAAAAAAAAAATCAAACGCCTTAATGAGAATCTGCAACACAAGAGCAGCTGGATCCATCAAGGTATACTATTTCAAGGTATTTTCTGTATTCCTTTCTTTACAATAAAGATGTGTGTTGAACAGCAATGTTCAAGACACCTGGGGTTCAGTGGACCAGAACCGGCCGCACATCTCGGCTTCAAACCATTCTCCTGTTGTGATATCTTTAAATTCGTACACGCTGGTGCAGGTTTGCGGCTGCTGAGATCGGTAGGATCGAACAGGAAACAGTTGGGAATCTCGTGAAAAGGGAATGTTGTGTGGTTCCCATTTTTAGTTGTCTGGCATGGTTTAGTACTGAGCCTCAGACCAAATGTCCTCCACTGACGACCAGAGAACATATGTGTCTTTTATGTAACACTGTCATCAGGAAATCAGAAACAATTCTCCATAGACAAATGGTCCGTGTGTTCAATCTACCGCGGATACTATGGGCTCTGCCCAAAGTGCAAGCAAGCAGATCCAATAATAAACAGTGAGAGCTTCGCCTAGGTGGCAGAAGGACAGACTGGGTTGCCCTGGGGAATGCTTCACATCAAATCTACTCAGGGCACTGCCACACTCAGGGGCGAGCTTCTCTGGGGGCTTCTGCAGCTCTTGTGGCTGCCTGAGTAACCAGCAGCCAAGGCTGAGACAAACAACCCACCGCCTAACAAGAGAAGGGTTCTTTCCTACATTCACAAGTTCAAGTGGCTAAAGCCATTTCATGTGGTATGTTTGATAATGAGAAGGGGGAGGGACTCCCCTTGCAGGCATTCCAAGGGCTCTTCCTCACTAGGGTGTAATGACTTTCTAGGCGAGAAACACTTGTTGGGCTGTTTGATTTCCAGAATTAAGAATGCTTCTATTTTTCTTTACCTGTCTGGGGCATGGCATCTCTTAAGTGTTCTTTAGATGGTTAATGCCATCAACTTGACAGGATCCAGAAAGCACTTAAGATACAAGTTTCTGGGTGTCATGGTCTGAAAGGAGTGTCTAGGGTGGGTTAGTTGAGGTGGAACAACCTACTGTTGTGGAATATTAATTTAAGTTGTGTTACACTCATTCGCGCTGTGGAATATTTGTTTAATAATGCAAAGATGTGTTACATTCTTTTATGTTGCCTTGTTTAATTCTGTGATGCCGCTGTGTTACTTCCCTGTCCAAAGCACCTGATTGGTCTAATAAAGAGCTGAATGGCCAATAGCAAGGCAGGAGAAAGGATAGGTGGAGCTGGCAGGCAGAGAGAATAAATAGGAGGAAAATCCGGGAAGAGAGATCAACGAGCAAAAGGAGAAAGGAGAGGGGCCAGCCACACAGCCACACAGCCACCCAACTACCCAGCCACATAGCCAGACACAGAGTTAAGAAGTAGAGGAAAGATATACAGAAATAGAGAATGGTAAAAAGCCTAGAAGCAAAAGGTAGATGGGTTAATTTTAGTTAGAAAAGCTGACTAGAAACAAGCCAAGCTAAGGGCTGGGCGTTCTAAAGTAAGAATAAGTCTCCATATATTTATTTAGGAGCTGGGTGGCGTGGCGGGCCCCAAAGAGCAAAAAACTGAAACAAAAACAACCAACTGCAACCTCGCTTGCATGTAGACAGTAACACTCCATGGGCTGGGGTCCTGGGCTCCTGAGCACTGGAATTCATCTCTCTCTGCTCCGTGCTGCTGCCATGGCTTTCCCAACACGGAGGGCTGGCAGCATCCCCCCGAACCGTGACCCCAGACAAGCCCTTCCTTCCTCAAGTCGTCTACCCCAGGTATTCTGCCACAGCAGTGGGCGAAGTTACTAATACAGTGTCCAAGTTTTACGGATCTGTTAATCATCAAAGTGACAGGTTCTCTGCTGGCCTTCCACACACTTGTCCATACGTATTATCTCGAATCATACAAAGCTACCTCATAGCTAATGCCCCCCACCCACACATACACACATTCACAGGCAAAGGCAAAGGCACACATACACACCTGAAAATGCAGATACAGATACATGGATATGCATACACACACTCATATAAACATACTCACATATGCACAGGTGCACACACGCTCACACATACACACACATATGCACAGGTGCACACACACTCACACATACACACACATATGCACAGGTGCACACACGCTCACACATATACATACACACCCATAGTATGCCTGACATGTATTTACACTAACACATACTTCAGCCTGTCGGTTTTATATGTAATTGCTACTTATTTACTTAGATTTTAATTAGTTCTCACTCTCCACGTCCTCACTTTGTTCTTTTCTGTTGTTGGGTTGTTTTTGTTTTTGTTTTGTCTTGTTTTGTTTTTGTTACTCTGAGATAGCCTCCAAGGCAGTCCGTCTGGCGTCAGACTCACTATGTGGCAGAGGCTGGCCCTGCACTCCCCAGCCTCCTGCTCCTGTCTCCCATGTTCTACCCTTGGCGATATCATGCCAGCCATGGCTGTTGGCTAGAGGGAGGCACAGTGACTCCTCCCCTTCCTCCTGAGTCCAGCGCTGTGTGGTCACTGTCACTCTTGAGAAATGGACCATGTTTTAACGCTTTGCTTCACAACTGACCGAGCACAGCTGCAAAATCAGCCACATTAACGTATATTTGCACTTTTAGGAAATTCAGTACTAACAGAACTTTACCTGTCCTTGGGGACACTGATGCAATCTACTTCACTTTACACCCATCTAGACAGAAGACCCCATTTCCTACTCAGTCACAGAGAAGCTCTGAGTCTTGGCACGTTTACCTTCCAGCTTCCTCGGCTTTATATGTTCAGTTATAACTAGGTTTTCTGCCCAGCCATTAGAACACCTCTCCTGAGGGGCTTGAGAGATGGTTCAGCAGTTAAGAGCACTTGCTGCTCTTCTAGAAGATCCAGGTTCAATTTCCCATGCCCATCAATGGTTCACAACCATCTGTTAACTTCAGTTCTAGGGATCAGAAGGTGTCTGACCCTATTCACAGGATCAAGTGATCCTTGGCGGAGGATCTTCTACAGGGACCCCTCTCACTTTCTGGGAAATGGAGCCCTTGAAAGAGCAGCCTCAGCAAGGAGCAGGTGTGCTCCCTGTCCCTGCTGCTCCCCGACCCAGCTTCAGGTCTGTATTCCCCACCAAAAAAGGCTCAATTTCAAAGAATAAACACTACAAGAGTAAGCAAAGAAATGTAAAGGATATAAACACCAAGGTGAAAATCATTTGCATGAATTCAAAAAATATTCCCCAAAGGAATGAATGTCAGCCCTGCAGGACACTTGCTTCTGTGTAAAATACAGCGCTGCTCTCAGCTCAGGATGTAGCAAAGCACTGTGGAGGCAGGAAATAGTGCTCTGCTGCTCATTAGGCTGAGGGAGGTCCCAACCCTGCTGCTCTCTCTCCACCTTACCGCCTAAGCATTTGAACGCTGTGAGTTCAACAAAAGAATTACTCTACACGGTGCAATCTTAATGACATTCTTGACACCACTGTTTTCAGCCCGTTGGAGCCTTCACCTCATATTAGAGGTCCCCAGGCACACTGGCTGCCCCTGGACTATCACCTTCCAGGTTCTCATCCCCTCCTGTGCCTGGGAACTCCTCACCATTGACAAACCTGTTCTGTCCCAGTCCCTCTGGGAAAAGCGGCACTAGCTGCAGCCACCTCCCTCCCTACAGAGCTGAGGACAGGCACACAGAACAGCCCTGTGACACTCAACTGTGTGCTCACAGGAATCAAAGACAGGACATTCAGAAAGTCCCATGGTGATATGGGCATTTCACTTACACAGAGAAGGAAAAAAGCTGCAATTAAAGTTATCAAGGGATGGCCTTCTCTTTCTTAACTAAATCACACAAAAATCGAGTCAAGGAGAAATCTGAAGCCGTGGTGAGTCTGGGCAGCTATGGCTGCTGCATCCGGAGTCTAAAGGCAACTTTGCCAAAGGTTCAAGACCAACAGAGTCAAGCTGAAAAATTGGGGCTGACTTAAAATCCTCTTCCCAAAAGGATAACTCAGGAAGTAAAGAACAATATCCTGGGGAGAGTGATGACACAGGACTCCAATTTAACATGGGGAGAGCCTGGCGTGGCCCCAAGACTGGACTGACAGCAAACATTACCGTTCCCTCAGCACACCAAGGCATTAAACAGAAGCAATGTGGTTACCGCCTTCACCAGGCCAAGGGAAGGTAGAGGCCAGAGAATGGGATCTGGACTCCGGAAAAGCAATATGTCCCACCCACTCAGGAAAAACCTGGCGTCACACTGCTGGGGACCATTCTAAGTCCCATCCCCTCAAGGCCCCTGATCACTAAGCTCTGAAAGTGATGTGGCTCACCCTCTCCACTGTCAGGAGACTCTGTAAGACACAGACATGAATGGCGAAGACGTGTGGGGAAACTAGCCAGCCATCCACAGGTACAGTCAGTTAAAACAGAAATGAAACAGTGACCCCCCCCCCCAAAGACACGCGACTGCATGTAAAGGTTTTGTGGAGGTCTGTCCACACGACCTCAGTGTGAGCAGCACACGTGGGACAAAGGCTAACTTCTGTCTGAGGAAGGACCTACGGAAAATGAACTTTAGGGAAGCATTTGTTTTGTTTTCTCGGGAGAATTCAAGTCCACAGAAGGATTATCACTGGGTTAACCATACGGGTGGAAACATAGACACAATTTTAATTGTGATGGTTCGATGTGAGCAAAAGCGTGAACAGGACCAGGGGAGTGGGCAGCCTGCTACAGAACTCACAGTTAGCAGGGCACACAGTGGCCCTGGGGGTCTACAGAGTACCGCAGATCAGCAGGGCCAGGAGACAACAAACGTGAAGGGCTGATGTGCCAGGAAACACCAGTGCAAGCACTCCAAACAGACGGGTTTCAGCTAAGTGTGGCACTCCCCACATCAGGCTGGCTTAGTAAAAACCAAAGCATTTACCAAGATCCTAATGAACATGAACGCCATTCATTCCAAGGGCAAACAGCAGCCTTTTATAAATACTCAGGGGAGAGAAAAAAAATCAGCATTATAAAAGAAAACCTCAAAATGCACTCCAGTCTGCCACAGTCCATTTGCAAGAGTAGAGCAGCACAGAACTGCAGCATTCTGCCCCCAGGAGCCCAGACATGCCCACAGGGCGGCACATTCCAGCAACTGAGAGTTGAGATCGCTTTTTATATTGATGCTGTCTCTCCCTATTCTGGTCAGAGCTTCTTCCTTTTTCTTTTTTTTTTTTTTCTTTCTTTTTTTTGTCTTTACTTGTTTTGTTTGTTTGTTTTTTGAGACAGAGTTTCTTTTGTGTATCCTTGGCTGTCCTGGAACTAGCTCTGTAGACCAAACTGGCCTCAAACTCAGAGATCTGCCAGCTTCTGCCCCCCCAAAATGCTGGGATTAAAGGCGAGCGCCACCACCACTCGGCTCAGAACATCTTTCTAAGTGCCAATCACGAAACAGAAAAGACAGGAACACAGCTGGTAACCAGCATATGGTTAATCCTGGATCCCTCAAACGCCCCTACCACTGGGGTTACAGACACACACTGCCACCCCTGCCTTTTCTTTTAAGATGGGTGCTGGGGATCCAAACACAGGTTCTCATGTGTGCACCAGAGGCACTTCACTGTCTAGGCTGTCCTGGTCTGCCTGCTGGCGGCTATGTTGGCCAGACCCCTTAACCGTATTACTCTAGATGGAGACGACCCTGACAGTCTCGGGGTGCTGAGCACTATCACGCCTTCACCACAGTCATCCGTCTTGGTTCCTCCACAAGTAAGATGACTGAGCTGAGATCCAGGGATCTTCACAGGCAAGGTTCAAGAGGGAGTCAGCTCAGTGGTGGGCTGTGGTGTCCTGCAGAGGAGATGGCTTGAGGGCGGCCTCTGCAGCCAGGGCTGAGGTGACATCTCCACATGAGGATGCTTGGCAAATGCTGCCTTCACGGTTCCTCTGGAGAATCTGTAAATCCAGCCGTCTCCTGGCCTTAAGAGCCTAGCTGTGGCACAATTCCAGATGTGCAGGCACGTGTGTGCCCCATCTGGGTATTCCGCCCTGGGGCTTCCGGGTGCAGCCTCTCTCTGCATCAGCTGCCCTAGGGACACCTTGGGAAGGGTGCCGAGTTTCTGCTGTGCTTTTCTCACCTCAATGCTAAGACAACACGGGAATTAGAGAAGGGAACTTCACGTTTCCAGTCCCAGGACAGTGTTGTAGAAACTGCATTCGGTTACTCACCCTGCTGACTTCCTTAGGAGCCGATTCATCTGGGGATGGAGAAGCAAGGAGAGACAGTTAGCATCCGGAAGGCACACTGAGACACAGCACATGTGTTCACCCCCTGACACACTTCTGCAAAGCTTCCTCTGAGGAAGTCTGAGAGTCTTGTAAAGGTTAAACATAATGAACTGAGAGAATAAGGGGGAGATTCAATACCACAGCAGCCGCTGGTGCAGGTCACATTTTTAAGATTCTAAAAGGGAAACGTGGTTACACAGGCACACTCAACTCTACAGACGCTGACGCGCTATGAAGCCGTGGGAGGGGAAAGCTGCAACCCCCAGAAATGCACCACAGATCACTTAGTGCATGAGCCCTGGGGAGTGATGCCAGCAGGCATGAAAGGGTCTGGCCACTTCCCTGCAACGGCAGTGGCCTGGCCAGGCAAGCAGCGCACACCCGATCGATCGTTGGCAGCCACTGCTGAAGTGACAGCAATGGTTGGCAGCTAGCCTCAGCGAGGGCCCCAGGGGACCTGCCCCTAGGGCTGGCTTTAGACAAGGAGATGCCAGTGTAACCTCCGGGGTGTGAGGCACAGGGTCTAGAGTGGCTGTCAGCTGCTGAAGCTCCGCCCACCCCTTCACACCCAGCAGGCAGGTATGTTGTTTCACTGCTGTATCCTTTCTCTGAAGTAAACTACTCCTTTGCAAGCGTCTTCATTTCAGGTCCTGCATCATCTCCAGCCATCTAAGTCTGTTTGCAAGTACAGTGCACCTGCACCAGAAACTGACTGTGCCTGTGCGTGCGTGCGTGCGTGCGTGCGTGCGTGCGTGTGTGTGTGTGTGTGTGTGTGTGTGTGTGTATACAGCAGATACAGTCAAAAACAGCCCCGGCACCAGCTCCCACGTTCAGACAGGTTTGAACCTCCTTTTCAGTGTGCCCATCAACCCATCGCTGGCTCCCAGTGTGTCCCGGAAGCCATTTCCACTACGATACCAAGTCTAGTCCCACAGTACACTGTGGCTTTCAAAATGAACAACTCGATTTCAAAACTGGTTGCCCACTCTACCAGGGTATGCTCACTGGATGTGGGCGATGTGGGCGATGGTTGATGAATAGCTTAGGTACTGCGTGAGACTGCTCCAAGAATGAAGAACGTACCAGGTCAAAGGCACTTTTTAACCTGTTTTTTGGTTTTTTGGTTTTTTTTGTTTTTCTTGGTTTTTCAAGACAGTTTCTCTGTGTAACATCCCAGACTGTCCTGGAATTCGCTTTTGCCTATAGATGATTTCTGGAATTGCAGGCTGGCCTGCAACTCATAGAGATCCGCCTGCCTCTCCCTCCGGAGGGCTGGGACTAAAGGCGTGCGCCACCTGGCCAATCTTCTTTATTGAAGGAGCATCATGGGGTTTTTCACCTACTCCTCACCTCCCAATTTGTCTTTTCCTGAACCGCTCTGAAAATGGAACTATTAAACCATTATCAGCTTATGAGTGCATTCTAAAGCTATAAAGGCTTGGATTAGTGTAATCAAAAAAACTGTATCTAAGCAATTCAGTAAGCATGGATTAAAAGAGCAAACTGGCCGGCATGGTGGCATGAGCCTATGGAGGCTGGGGCAGGAGGACTGTAAGTCTGAGGCCAGCCTACGCTGTCGAGTGAAAGCATGTCTCCAATTTAACTAATTAATTAATTATCAAACACAATCATTTTTACAGGCATCCAACTCGCAGTCACAGTGTGTGGTGGGGTTGGGTGTCAATCAAGCATGGCCCCGGACTTTAGCTCCCTCCATCACTACAGAGAATAGTTTCAGAGTCCGACATCTGCTAACAAATATTTTCCTGCTCTTCTCATTGCCCTGGCCTATCGCTCCTACGTAAGTACTAACCAGTTCAAGATCTGGCATATTACTTCTCAAGCTAGTGTGTGTAAAAGATACACTGCCTGCATATATCTACAGAACCAACCATCTTCAGCTCGATGGGCAATTTAAAGTATCTGGAGAGAAAAAAAAAAAAAAAACTTTGGCCGGGCAGTGGTGGCGCACGCCTTTAATCCCAGCACTCGGGAGGCAGAGCCAGGCGGATCTCTGTGAGTTCGAGGCCAGCCTGGGCTACCAAGTGAGTCCCAGGAAAGGCGCAAAGCTACACAGAGAAACCCTGTCTCGAAGCAGATAGAAAAATAACCTCTGCCTATAGATGATTTCTGGATTTTCACCTTGGAATGAATTTAGAAATATTTCCTCCTCCCCCTCCCCCTTCCCTTCCCGCTCCTCTTCCCTGTCCTCTTCACCTGACTTAGCCCTTATAACTTGTGCTAAATGAACGTCAAGTCTATTACACACAGGGAATGTTGTATTGTGGGTCACCAAGAAATCCACGTTCCCTCTTCCCGTACTTGGCAATTTCATTTACTGAACTCTCCTGTCCCAGAGAGTCAAATGTGTAGAAGTCAGGTGTCTAATTCCATTCCATAGTGCAGGAGCACCTCAGGGGCAGTGCAGAAGCACCTCAGGGGCAGTGCAGGAGCACCTCAGGGGCAGTGCAGGAGGACCTCAGGGGCAGTGCAGGAGGACCTCAGGGGCAGTGCAGGAGCAACTCACGGGCGGTGCAGGAGGACCTCAGGGGCAGTGCAGGAGCACCTCAGGGGCAGTGCAGGAGCAACTCACGGGCGGTGCAGGAGCACCTCAGGGACAGTGCAGGAGCACCTCAGGGACAGTGCAGGAGCACCTCAGGGGCAGTTTAGGCGCTCCAGCAAGCAGTGGCAAGCTGGGGTCTGCAGGGCCTGGCAGTGCTCCCTTGGGAAAGTACTATACTTGGGAGCCAGAAAACATCCAGAGAGACACCATCCTGACAATGAGAACCGTTACTGAAAAACAGAGTTATTCTTCCAAAACTAAATAACAATGAAGAAGAAACTTGCCCCCTGCAGCCCAGACTGTTACTATTGCTGGTAGACCAGAGGAATTCTAGGGTAGAGCCACAGTTTGGAATGCCGTCCTGGTGGCTTCCAGCAGCACTCACAACTGACCTGCTGGTAGATATTTCACACAGTCTAAATAAAGGCCAAGCTCCCTTTGAATGGCTGGGTAAGGGATAGTGGGAAAGAGGGAACTGACTTGGATAACAGACTAAATTATTCGTGAGCATCAAATTATCAGTAGAAAGGTTCACAGCAGAGGACCCAGGTCTTTAGGCAGAAGAGCGCCTCCTCTTTAACTACACACCTGGGCAGCTTCTAGATACTGGGGAGCCTGTGCCCAGGCACTCAGGCCTGTCCTCAGGAGCTGTGGAGGCCACTGAGACACACGAACAAGGAAACAAGTATTTGCTGTGCAGCCATGACTGCACTTGCTAAAGACAGATGGATTTCTTCAGAAAGGAGAAACCATCTCTCCATCCAAATTCCATCTTAATGATCTTTAAAAGCCTTAGCAAGAACCAGGCCTGGAGGAAAAGAATCCCCTCGGGATTTCCTAGTACTGAGTGGTGTCCCTCTCACAGTAAATACTCCCTTTAAATATTTTATGTCTTTCTAACTGTGTGGGTATTTGTGTTTTGTGATCGCTTTCCATGTTTCCTGGATGTGAAATGGAATCACAGTCATTGACCCACACTTGTAACAACAGATTACAGAAATCCGAACGTGCTGGCAGACCTGACATGCTCCTGTGGCTGCTGACAATTTTTGAAATTAAAATATAATTACATCATTTCCTCCCTTCCCTCTTCTCCCCCAACACATCCCATGCCCTCCTCATTCCCTCTCAAATCCATTGCTGCCATTTCTTTAAAAGCTACTGTTGCATATATGAATAGACACATACATATGCATCCCATTGAGTCCCTTCAGTCTCTCTTACATGTGTGCGATTTCAGGGCTGACCACCTGGTATTGACCAACTCTGACGAGAGATGAGAGAGTGGAGAGGACAGAAGAGCTGCTCCAGCCTCAGAACGGCTCCCGGGCTTCACCTCTGCCATTGGTCCAAATCGGGTCACTCGGAAAAACTCTGATGATCCTAACTGTCACACTTTGATGTGTGTAAGATGGCTGTAACTGTCACACTTTGAATGTGTGTGTCCGATGGCTGTAACTGTCACACTTTGGTGTAAGATGGCTGTAACTGTCACACTTTGGTGTGTGTCCGATGGCTGTAACTGTCACACTTTGGTGTGTGTGTCCGATGACTGTAACTGTCACACTTTGGTGTGTGTCCGATGGCTGTAACTGTCACACTTTGGTGTGTGTCAGATGACTGTAACTGTCACACTTTGAATGTGTGTGTAAGATGGCTGTAACTGTCACACTCTGAATGTGTGTGTAAGATGGCTGTAACCGTCACACTTTGGTGTGTGTATTCCCTTTATCTCATTCTTACATACAGCAATAAGGCCACAGAATGAAGAGAGCCCTGAGATGCTAAAAATGACCCTTTGCTGTGGCAGGTGATATTTACTCTAAAGGCCAGTGTGTAGTGACAAAGAACTGCTTTTACACAATGTGCTAAAAAATACAACCTTGAACTGTCTGACCATGAACAGAGTTAACTCTGTGGAGACAAGTGCAGTGCTTCCAAATTAGCCCTTCAGTCCCTCGGTCTCTAGTCCTACATCATCTACATCCTGCCATGCCAAACCCTACGTAAGACACAAGAGGCTAAGTAAATGGATGGCAAGCTACGCCACCCAACAATTCCTGAGAACTTATAAATTCCTGACAGCTTATAAAACATCATAGAACTACATGCATGGGAAACTGTAGGCAGCAGAAACACGCAACAGATGATATTTATAAAGACTGGGACATTTTACAGTAACTCCCTCATGTCAAAGCCCATGTCAGACAGACACACAAGTTTCCTCAACGAGCAAACAGGCCAGTGACCTCCTACCTTCTCAGCACTCCTCGGAAACAATGTAAAGTGGCATAAATGTTACTCTTTTTTATTTGTGTATGTGTAATGTATAGTCTGTAAGTGCAGGTTGGTGTGTGTGTGTGTGTGTGTGTGTATGTGCACGCACACATGTGTGCACACACACACAAGCGAGCGTATGTTCAGGTACATGGGCACATGTGTGCCCTGTGTGTATGGAGGCCAGAGTGCCATGTCAGGTGTCTTCCTCTATGTACTTTAAAACCCTTTTTTTATTGTTGTTTTATTGTTGTTGTTGTTGTTGTCATATGTGATATGCATATCTGAATACAGGCACATGTGTGGCATGGTCCCTACGTGGAAGTCAGAGGGCAGCTTTTTGTGACGATGTTTTCCTTCCACCACAGGCTGCGAAGATAGGACTCAGATCAACAGGCTTGCGTGGCGGGCACTTTTACTGCAAAGCCATATTGTCATTATTCTTGACTTCAAAACACTGGAAGTTAGCCAACTGTGCCTTAGCAGAGGCTTGGGGATGCAAAGCGGTTGTGTACAACCGAAGACAGCCCAGCAACAAAGAACACAGCCCATGTACACCACAGCTTCGGTGGATCTCAGAGCCAAGGTGCCAAGAGACACAAGAGGCTGGAAGTGGTTAAACATCACTTGATTCCATCTACAGAGCCGGGAAAAACAAAGCCATGCACCAGAGAACCATTCGGTTACTGCAGAATCAGATGGACAAGAGTATGGCCAGGAGGGGAGAGGGTCGTGTCACAGGTGTGCCGTGTCCTCTGTCTGGTGGTCACATGAACCTAGATGATTTAAAACCCGCAGAATCATACACCAGGAAAATTAATAGCCGAGTATTTTTTAATGTACCTGGCTGTCGTCTGAGGTCACCTGTGTCAGGGGCTGACCGACCCTGCTTCAGTCTTTGAAGAGGTTTGAGTACTATGTGAGGGGTGTGGAAGCTGGCTCAGAAGGCTGTTGAGGCAAGGCTTAGTGGCTGAGCCCAATCTTGAGCTGCCTGGCTGAAAGTCTGCACAAAACGTGTTACTCAACATGACACTGTCATAAGAACTCTTCCTGTTCCAACAGCATGGCTGAACTCGGGGCCAGGAAGGTTGAGAGCTGAGCCAACCGGGAATGTGCAGAGAGGGCACAAAGTCAAAAGATGAAACTGATTAGCTGTCCTGTTGAGGAAAATCCTTCTCAGCAATGAAAAGAGCATCGAACACAAAAAAGTCAACAGTGAGAGGCTGACAGCCTAGAGCCAGTTTCTACAGGTTGCCATGAAACCATCACCTGCGTATTTTAAGTTCTGGAACATTCACACTGAGGATGGTGTCACTTTAGAACGGTGACAGCATGCGATGTGCGGTGTGCAGAGTCCAGACTTCACCGTGCTGCTCACACTGCCTACCCATGATGAAGAATCAACAGACCCCTGGCCACACAGTGCCAATCAGGCCAGTGTGCAGGTCCTGGGAGGGCACATACCAGGCGTCATCACCTGTGGCTCTTCCTGGGGCAGGTGCTGGCAATTGTGTGGGTGAGGAATGCTTTTCCACACCAAAGACATTTTGACGTATACTTACAAAAGACAACAGAGAAACTTTTCAAAGGTATGAAAAAAAAACACTTTGAAAAGAGAAAAACAACTATCATTCAACAAAGATTTTTTAAAAAAAGCACATAGTTTGAAATCAGAAGAAGTAGAAATCATGACTTCTCACACCTCTGGAGGAACCACTCAGACACACAAATGAACAGCAGGTTGTCAACCTCACCTCAGATAACGGGAGAGATCTCAGAGGGAACGGCCAAAGAGAGGGAGAACCACTGGAGGACCAAAGAGAAGCCAAGCTAGGAGACAGCATCCTGCCTCCTTTACCCACACCCACAGTCAGGAGGCCCCACCTCCCGCCTGCACCCCACAGCTCTGTTGGCATGGCCCTGCTGCTGCAGAGAGCAGGGGCTCTTCTCGGGGCTCCCACTAGCTCACCTAAGAACTCCCCCACCAGGGTTTCCATCACCACGTGTTTCCACGCGAAATATACCCTGGAAATAGGAGAGTCCGGGAAGGACGAACTCCTCCCTCAGCTGTTAGCCTTTTCAAGTCCTGAAATGTTTCGTTTTATTAATTAAATTTATCAATTTAGCCTTCCTGGCTCTGCTATACCTGCGAATGTTGGCTTAAATGTATTTTTTCTTGTAAAAGAAGCACATAGCCTTCCATCTTTCTCTTTCATATTCTCACTGATGGCGGGAGAGGAATCAAGAAGAAACAATCTAAGTCACCCACTATGGTAGATTTCCAAATACCCACCTTCTTCTGTGCCGGATGCCCCAGGTCAAACCACCCTGAAAGGGTCTCAGAGTCTATCTCAGCATCAAGCAAGCTGGTTGGAAGCAAGCCCTCGGTCCTCTGTGCAGTGGTGGGAAGCCATGGACCTTTGAAAGAGGGAACCTAGTGCGGGGTAATTAAGGGGACACCCTGAAAAGACATAGGGGAGCCCAGCCTCTCGGGGATCCGTTTTCAAAATGGGATCTCTACCCACACAGAAATGTCCTCCTGTAGCTGCGACATCATCGGGCCAGTGCTATGCCCTGGAATCTCCAAAACTATAAGTGAGATGAGCCCCTTTCCTTCATTAACTCAGCCTGCTTCAAGTGATAAAAACAGATCAAAACAGAAGGTTAAAAGCCAATTTGAAGTGCACTTTATCACAAGATTCTCAGATGGTCCTTCAGCCAGTGTGGGCTACACATTTGAACTCCCGTGATACAACATAAACAACTCCAAGCCCTCTGCCTTCAAAAGAAACCCAACTGAGTCATTCTACAGACACAGGAAATGATATTAAAACAAGTGCTCTGCACACCTACTGAAATACTACTTACAGAGATGTCCTCCTTAACTGCTCTGTTGCTGTCAAGAGAAACCATGGCCAAGGCAACTCTCATAAAAGAAAGCATCTAAGTGGGGCCTTGCTTACAGCTTCAGAGGGTTTGTCCATGATCGTCATGGTGGGAAGCAGACAGGCATGGTGCTAGAGAAGTAGCTGAGAGCTTTACACCCTGATCTACAGCCAGCAAGGAGAGAGACAGACAGACAGACAGACAGACAGACAGACACTGGGCCTTCTGTAGGCTCCTGAAACTTCACACCTCCTCCATTAAAGGCACCTACCCCAGTAAAGCCAGTAAAGCCACACCTCCTAACCCTTCCCAAACAGTTTATCAACTGGGAACTAAGCACACAAATATAGGAGCCTATAAGGGCCATGCTCATTCAGACCACAAGTACCTTTGACTATGTTTGATATAAAGCGTTTAGCTGAAAATTAATCTCTCAATTATCCTGAACAACAGCTGTTCTTTGTCAGTTATTATTTCTTAGTGTTAATTATTCTCATAATTTTTGTCATGCTTCACTGCTTTGGAATTTTGAGGCCAGCTTTCTTCTGCTCGGCTATGACATTCTTCCTCAGGGTGAGTGTAGACCTCTTCTTGATATACAGCTTGCTCAGATTGTACTTTTCACCAAGTATTTTTTTGTGTTTTATATTTAGGTTTTTAAAGTGTGCTTAAGCCCAAAGGAATAGCCATTGATTCCACTTGAAAACACTAAAGTTTTCACACTGGCCTTCTAACAGCCTCTGACCAAATGTCAGGCCTTTACATCTTGGGGCAGTAATGCAAAAATACTTCGAAAGTCTTGCTTCAATTTCAAAAGTTGAGCCACTACTTTGAGACTGGCACAAGTCCTCAGTTCCCACAGCCACTGCCTCTCTGAAGCAGACGTGTGGGCTGACCAGGAGAGGCCACAGGTGACCAGAACCCTGAAACTTGATTGACCTGTTCCTAAGACAGGGGATATGGCAGGCATACCACGACAGCTCACTCACATTATCAAATCTTCAAAGGTTCTTATCTAAATTTCAAGGTATTGGCATTGTTCTTAGAAGTGAGCCCTAGAAGGTAGAGCCTGACCAGTGCCTCCCCCTGCTGCGATGCTCCCAAAGGTCTGTGTCTGCTTTGAAGTTTTCTCATAACTACCCTCCCGTGCAGCTCAGTCTTCGAGAGGCCTTCTGAGGACTAAATTCTATCTTCTTAGGGACCCTCCCTTCCTGAGATAAGAGCTGATCCCGCCAGAGGCACTAGGTACACACTGTCCTTGAACTCCACAGCTCTGGGGAGTCGGGATGGCTGGTATCAAAACAACAGAATCAAGGAAGAAAACCAAGCAGAGAACATGAACGGCAGGGCAATACAGAATGGGGGAACAAACACAGAAAGTTTGCCGCCACGTGTCCCCAACACCAGCTTCAAATATGGGGGAGGGGGACTAAAAAGCAAACAGAACAAACAAACAAAAAACCGTTTCCAAGCTGGGGACTCTCAGAGGACAGCACATCAAAGCTGCCACTCCAGAGTGAACAAGGAGAAGGAGCCACACACACTTATTGTCTCACCCTAACCATCATCTGAGCTGAACTGCTGCACAAGCCACCTCGCCTGAGCAGCCCGCACCTCCCAGACCACTGCTCCGCTGCTTCCTAAGTCCTCAGAAATCAAGCCCCAAGTCCTGCTCTTGCCGTTTCTCAGAGCCCCTCCGCCCACGTCAGCACTACCTTTAGTCTTCCAGGTGCCTGGATGCCTAGCGCTGGCCCTCAAACCCAGCAAACACAGGAAGTCCTGCAGAGGCTGTGCAAACCAGGCCACCGGAAGTCTGAGTGAGATGGACACAGTGAGTCTGACCAGCTGCAGGGTGACGATTCCCTCGTCTGGGAGTCACTGATGACATCGAGCCCCCTAACAACTCACCTCCTCTCCCAGTGATGTCTTCACCACCAAACGCCACCGCCTCGGTCCCTGTGCTCTGGTGATGTCATACATCTACCACCATAAAGCACAGGAAATACTGCTCCCATGGCATCGCAAACAGCCAGGGACACCAGGGAGAAAGACAGCGGTTCTCAACACCGAAGCCAGGTTTAACTGGCTGAAGGCAAACACCAGATTTGAAAATTTTATTAAGCATTTCTATGCTAGACATTACACTAGATTTCTCTAATATACACAATCAACAATGCTAAAATAACCTTACTCTCTGCTCACGCACTTGTTAAAATGACTTCTCTGGAACAAATGAGCTTTGAGAGAAGAGTGTGCTCTTTATGCCTTTTTCTACAATTATACACTGTCTTGGTTAGGGTCTGATTGCTGTGAAGAGACACCATGACCACGGCAACTCTCATAAAGGAAAATAGTTCACTGGGGCTGGCTTACAGTTCAGAGGTTCAGTCCATTATCATCATGTCAGGAAGCATGGCGGCATGCAGGCAGACATGGTGCTGGAGAAGGAGCTGAGAGTTCTACATCTGAATTGGCAGGCAATGGGAAGTGAAGGTCACCCTAGACCTGGCTTGAGCATTTGAGACCTCAAGCCCACCCCCTAGTGACACACCTCCTCCATCAAAGCTATACCTACTCCAACAAGGCTCCGCTTTCTTATAGTGTCATTCCCTATGAGCCTATGGAGACCACTTTTATTTTTACTCAAACCACCACACACACTCACAGCAGGCAATCAATAAATATCTGTGAACTGGCCACTGAATGGTTAGCCAGGAAAGCGTGTCACCCTGGATCACATTCAAGGTACAACTAGCTATCGGAGCACTTTTGTCAACTTGACACAAGTTGGGGTCACTCGGGAAGAGGGGATCATAACTGAGAAAATGTTCCTACCAGACTGACCTGTGAACAATCCTATGGGAGCATTGACTTTATTAGTGGCTGATGTGGGAAGGCCCGGCTGGTAGGTCCTGGGTAGTCTAAGAAAGCAGGCTGAGCAAGCAGTAAGCAGCCAGCCAGTAAGCAGCAGTCTTTCTGTGGCTTCTGTTTCTCCAGGTCCCTGCCCTGACATCCCTCAGTGACGAGTGGGACCCAAGGGTTGTGGGATGAAATACACCCTTTGTACTTTTGGTCATGATGTTGTGTTACACAACAGAAAACCTAGTGAAGACACTAGCTTCTCAATGGCCTATGCAACCTGAAGTCAACTTAGATCGCTGTTAAATTTTCAGAAAGGTTTTAAGAGGTAGACTTGAAAACAATGGGGAGTTATTGTGCCACTATTTTTCATGGGTTTTTATGTTTAAAAATATGTCGTAGGTGAAACAAAATTTTAAATGCTGAGAACAATTACATCAACTAACATTTAAACAGCATCTTTTTCTATATGTGCAACTAGAAAACACAAACAGTATAGAGAAACCTCAATGAAAACAAGTATTTTCCAAAACCTAATGGTTCATCAAGCTTTTATTCATTTGAATCACTCAGAAGTGAGACTTCTGCTTAGAAAACATAATGGCTTTTAGTGCATAGCTAAGAGCCGCCACCAGCTTCAAAGACAATACAGACACGGTTTCAGAATGAGTCTGCCTAGTCCACAGCAAAGGAATACACTTGGATCGGTTTCCCAGGCACCCACAAAGGTGTAATGATGAGACTTCATTTTTCATGTTATTAGAATCTCGACCTGAGGTCTGGCTCAGAATGATGAGCCACCTCACTCCCAAGCCACACACTTAAAGACACATGTCAGAGTAATGGACACACAATTAACAGAACTGACACAATGTATCAGTTACTGCCAGCGCTGCCTCCTCTAGCGCTTACAGTTGGTAGACTCATGATTATTTATAACTCACATCAAAGCGTTCAACGCATGACTTCCATTTGCCAAAAGGAAATGAACACATGACTCGAAAGTTTCATGTTGATAATGCAATTTCAACTGCTGAGGTAAAATAATTGTAATAGGACAAAAATCATTCTAGTTGCAAGAAAAAGAAAGAAAGGTGTGCAAAATTACGATCCATGAAAACCATTTCACACATGTCTTGTTTGTTTATTCACGATGCTTACATCGTTTTTAGTGTTCTACAAACTACAGCCTCGCAAGGCTGTGTGTTCTGGCAAGGGAGCTCGGGCCTCATTGGTTTAAGATGCTCTTACACCCTACACCAGCATAGGAGCCATCTGTTAGACATTAACCAGTTTTAATGCAGTTCAATCTGAATCTCGGGCTATCAAATAGTACGGTGGGGTGGCACGATTTTAAAATCTTTATTATACACACATGCATACACACATACAGGCAGACAGACATATTCACACACACATACACACACACACACACACACACACACACACACATGCCTCTCAGCTGCACGTAAAATGTTATACATTTGAAGTGGAAATGGTAAGGAAGCAGTATGATTGTATTGAAAACATTAAGAACACCACTCAGGCTCTAATCTGAATGGTCGAGTGATCACCCCCACCCTGGAGCCCCGTTCTCTCCCCTTCTCCCATCAGATTTCCCTGACTACGAGCTAACTGCAGAGACAGACCAGGCTGCCAGACCACCAAAAAGAAAACAACGAATCACAACTTTCTCCTAGTTGTTAGACTAGTGAACCTTTTAATGTGCTCTAGAGACCTCAACAAGAGGGCCACACACCACTTCCTACAAATTGCCTTGAGGGATTGAAAATACATACAAGTTGGCCCCTCTAATTCAAAAGTCTACTTGTAGATTCTCAAATTAAGTGTAAAGTCAATGCAAACATTATACGTACAGAGAGAGACAGACAGACAGAGAGAAACAACAACAACATCTGAGACACATCTGGTACCTGGTCCCACACAGTTGGTATAAACGATAGTCAACATTTCTGGCACAATTCACTCCCTTAGGAAGCTTTCAAATGAGCTTGGGAAAGATTTGCCCAGCACCGGCGTGACAAGTGACCACAAGCAGGCAAGAGCCACCTGGCCGATGACCAGCCACCCTCCTGCTTCGGCCTCTATGTCACGCCTTCCCAAATGCTGCAATGGGACTCTGGGCTCCAGAACCAAGCGCCTGATCAACATCTCCTTCCATACACTGCTTTTGTTCATGGCATTTCTTCACAGCAACAGAAAAGTAACTGATACCGTGTGTGCGTGTGTGTGTGTGTGTGTGTGTGTGTGTGTGTGTGTGTTTCTGTTGGTAAGTGCACAAGAGTGCAGGTGCCAGAGGAGGACAGTGATACCAAATACCCTGGAGCCAAAGCTAGTGGTTGTGAGTGCCCTGTGTGGGTGCTGGGAACCACACTTGGTTCTGCAAGAGCAGGACTTGCTACTAACCACTGAGCTACCTCTCAAGCC
>CABHPH010159921.1:26028-51544 GCA_902168325.1 Peromyscus nudipes | reverse complement strand
GTACTGGCAGCTCTTCCAGAGGTCCTGAGTTCAATTCCCAGCAACCATACAGTGGCTCACAGCCATCTGTAATGAAATCTGGTGCCCTCTTTTGGCCTGTAGTCATACACTTGGGAGACAGAGGTAGGTGGATCTCTGTGAGTTCAAGGATAGCCTGGTCTACAAGACAGCCAGGACTGTTTCGCAGAGACAGTCTCAAAAAATCAAAAAACAAATAAAGAAGGAAAACATATAATTTATTGCATTTCTCATCAGGCACAATCGGGGCAAGCATGTATCCTGAGTATTCCTGCCAACATACCTGCAGTCCACATGCGATCAAGCACATCTGGTGCAGATGGGTCAAACAAAATTGTATAGGGAAGTGAAAAGCTATAGGAAAACTGCTTCCAGCATTTCAGGAACTATCTGTCCTTGGGCAACGGACTTGTAGATTAGAGGCATTTTTGTTTCATGGATCTCTAAGGCATAGTAATTAAAATTAAAATGTAATTTTGGCTTTTACAGTCTCCCATTATGGTTCACTTTGTATTTTCCCTGCTCCATATTTTCTGGTTTGTTTGTTTTTGTTTGTTTCCCAAGAGAGGGTTTCTCTGTGTAGCCCTGGCTGTCCTGAAACTCGCTTTGTAGACCAGGCTGGCCTTGAACTCAGAGACCTGCCTGCCTCTGCCTCCTAAGTGCTGGGATTAAAGGCACCACTGCCTGGCCCTATTCAATATTTTCCTTTGCTCCGGATGGTGAGCAATGGCCCTAGGTGTTGCATGGCACACACCTGCTGGATAAATGCCTGAGTCACCAAATGACCATGGAAAGAATGAAGGCTCATGGTCATGCTCTTACTTACCCATCTTAACCCTTTGTCCTCAACCAGGGAGCAGAGATGTCAGAATAAAACTATTCAGGAATCTTTTTTGGAACTTGATTTTTTTTCTACTGACTCCTTGGCTGGCCACTGATGGACTTAGGGAGCTTCCTTCCTCAGAAGTAGAAGTGGCCACTTGTCCCTATGGAGGGCCAGCTGACATAGGAACCTGGGGCTGTGCCTTATCAGAAGGCTTCCTTCCGGAGTCAATAATGTTTCTTTAGTATCTATTGGTTTTTATTTTTGTCTACTAGGTTTCCTTGAAAACTACATCTATATTTAGTCCAACTATATTTAGACATATCAGCTGTTTTCCATCATTTTCTTGGTGTCTACATTACTCTTCATGTTTTTATCTGTTCCTGCCTTTAATCCACCTATTGATCAGGAATGTCATGTAGTACTTGCAGGGGATGGACAACTCCCTTTTTTTTCTGCCCTTATTCTCACTTTTGCTTGGTGTGACTATTCACGTCACAAGAATGCCAGTTCCTTCCAATGCCCACTCCTCATCATTTCTGTATATAAAAACTAGATGGAGGCCAAGCATGGTAGTGTGGCTCTGTAATCCCCAGTTCTGGAGACAAGAGGCAGGAACATCACCACAAGCTAAGCCTGGGCTACACAGTGAGTTCCAGGCCAGCTAGGGCTATGTAGTGAACCTCTATCTACACACACACACACACACACACACACACACACACACACACACACACGTGCACTTCATGAGATTCCTGAGCCATAGATAGTGATTAAAGGTATAAACAGCTAAAAAACATGAAGGGTAATGTAGACACCAAGAAAATGACTGAAAACAGTTTATACATTTAAATATAGTTGTATTTTTCAAGGAAACCTAGTAGACAAAACACAAAACAAACAAATGGAGGGAGCATCAGTACGAACATAACTGAAAAAGTATATATTCAGGCTGGGATAGTGCACTCAGGAAAGGCTTTGCCACACTAGCATAAGGACCTGTGTTAATTTCCAAATTCACTTAAAAAGCCAAGGGTCATGCAAGGTGGTATAGGTTTTTAATCCTAGTGTTTGGAAAGTAGAGGCAGATGGGTCTCTGTGAGTTCAAGGCCAGTCTAGTCTATATAATAGGGACCCTTTTTCAAAAATAAATAAACAAACAAACCCAATGCCAAGAGTGATGGCCTAGGCTTATAATCCCAGTGTAGAGAGGTGAAGACAAGTGGATCCCTGGGGCTAGCTGGCCAGCTAGCCTAACCTACTTGATGAGCTCTAGGCTAATGACAGACCCTGTCTCAAAACAAACAAACAAGCAAGCAAGCAAAACAAAGTGGATGACTTCTGAGGAACAACACAACACCAGAGGTTGACCTCTGGCCTCCACGGGCTGACTATATATATATAAACAAACACACAGAGAACATGTTCCGTGACATTTTAAACAGAACCATGCTAACTTTTTATTTTTATTTTTGTTTAATTAAATATAATTACATCATTTCTCTCTTCTTTTTCCTCCCTCCAACCCCTTCCATTGCTCCCTCTCAAATTCATGGTTTCTTTTTAATTGTTATTTCTGCACACACACACACACACACACACACACACACACACACACCCGTGGGCAATCAAGAACTTAACTTGATTGGGGAAGATTAATTCCGTTCTCAGCATCCCTTAGTTGCCTATAGTTCTTTGTCTAGGGGTAGTCATCGTGAAATTTCCCTCCTTGTCTATTAGTGTCACTCTTGATCAGGTCTTGTTGAAGCAGCCATATTGTTAAGGTTTCACGGGTGTAAGCTTCCCTGTTGTTTCTAGGAGACACAATCTCACAGCAGTCTCCCTGGTCCTCTGGTTCTTATAATCTTTCCTCCCTGCTCCCAAGATGTTCTCTGCGCTTCAGTACAGGAGTTGTGTTGTAGAAGCATCATTTGGGGGTCGAGCATCCCAGTCAGTTGATCTCTGCATTTTGACCAGTTGTGGTTTCTGTGATGGTCTCCATCTGCAGCAGAGAGAAGATTCTTTGATGAGGGATGAGATCCACACTTATCTGTGGGTATAAAGATAAGTGTTTATATACAAGAGAAGTACCTCTCTAACCCTCCCTTAAATCCAGGAGACACACAAAGTGCATGTGTTGCATTTCAGTTGCAATACAAACCTGTTTATTACCTGTTTACAGATTAATACATGGCCTACTATCTTTGCCAATTGTAAAATTTTATTTTGCTATTAATGCCAGGTAATGGATTAAATATACCTATTGACAAATTAATTGCATTCACTTTTACAATATGTAAAAGATTTTCCTTTCATTGAACCAGCATAAATTCATTTTCATTAAAAACACAGGACTGATGTGGCATCCTTTTGGATTTTCACTTATGGGATGATGTGCTGACTTTGACACAAAATCTGTAAAATTCTATCACACTGTTGTTCGGACACATTAAGATAGAGCTAAAAATATTTGCAAGCTAATACACTGAGAAAATAGAACCATAATTCTGCAATAAATCTTTTGTGTTGGGATTGTGTGTGCATGCATATGCACAAGCACACGTGTTTAAAGCAAACCGGTAAAGGAGAGGACAAAATCCTTTGATTCACTTATTACTTAGGAATGGAAAAATTTATAATGCAAATTTCACTCATGAAAAAACTTTGATACAAATTACAACATTAGAGATAATCTTTCATTTCACATGAAGAACTTAGAGACTCAAGTATGAATACTCCAGATAAATGTTACACAAATTGGAAGCATCTTGAATTGTTAAGTATTGGGATATTAAAGCAGGTCACACAGTGTGGGTTTCTATGAATTGAGGATTACAGACTTATGACAGCATAGTAAACGGTGAGAGCAACATATTTCTGAAAATGAAAGACCATGGTTCCTACCAAATCAGCAACGATTTCATATATATTTTACCTTTGTTGTTTTTGAAGTATTTTGTCATAAGTGATCAGATAGCTATACTATGCCTTTTCTTTTTGAAGCAGAATGTTTTCTTAATTTGTAAATAACCTGCTGTCTAAATTTTATCTACAGTCTTTTATAATAAACTATGCTCCTATATGAAAAAATTTGGATATTGTGAAAATAGAACTAATGTGGATTGAAATTTAAGTACAGGCTTTAAAATGCTCTGACCTTTAATCCTATGATGAAACAAAGACAAACCACTTGAATTTTAACGTTGATTATTTATTTGTGTAATGGCTTTCCATGTGGGCATTAACAGTGTAAACAGTACCACACATAACCATCAGGATACCTCGATTAGAATTTATAGGACTATAATGACACTGGTTTAATTACATTTGAAAAGTTTTCTGAAAAACTTTGCCAATAAAAAAATTGCCCGGTTGGGGATTTAGCTCAGTGGTAGAGCGCTTGCCTAGCAAGCACAAGGCCCTGGGTTCGATCCTCAGCTCAAAAAAAAAATTGCCCATCAAAAATAAAAAGTAGAGACAAGTATTTAGAATCTGGTTAGGAATTAAGCTAATTAGTGAAGTGGTGAGGACCACGCTATTTAAAGTTGCTTCATCCAGATGGTATTTTTCTAGTCCGTTGGTCTTTGTTTTGGGGAGACAAGTTCTTACTCTGTAGCCCAGGCCAGCCAGTAATTCCCTAGGTAGTCCAGGATGGCCTCTAACTCGTGATCCTTCTGCCTCAACTGCCCAGGTGCTGTGGTTGCAGATTGCGGACACCCTGTCTGGCTTGAGTCAAGTGTCTTCAGAAGCCTTTGGCTATGTGAGAGTGCTGGGCCTCTGGGCCTCTCTCCGTCCCCAGTGATTTCTATGGGAGTCTTCTCTCTCCACACTGAAGGACAAGGCTGACTTGTGCTCTTCTCTCCAAATTTGAAGAGCCTGTTGGTGGGTACGGGGCAGAGAGGGAAGTGGATGCATATTTCCCCTCCTGCCTGAGCTGAACTCAGAGGCCGTAGCGAAGAGCCACGGAGGGCCTTGTCACACTCTAGAACATAAATCGTTGCTAGGAGGAAATCACAAATTTAGCAGACAGAGATGTGTTCACTGTGACAGAGAGTGGGGCTGCCCACTTCCAGAACTGCAGTTCAGCCAGTCATGGTATGAACATGTTCACGTTTGCCACCCACTGCCCACTCCCTCCTTTCACATTTCAGCTTCTCTTGCCATCACCATGCAAGGGACAGGAAGAGGGTCATCCAGGCCAGGATCAGGCAGTTCATTTGCCTCATGTCACATTCTTCCTCCTGAGCTTGTGTTCAACGTCTCTCTTGATTCTGAGCCCAGACCCAACCTCTTACCGCCATGCTCTACAAAACCATCCCTAGTCAATTTAAGTTGCCACAGAAATTCAAACTTTCACTTAGCATACTTTAGATCTTCTTTGTTGCAGACATGAAGTAATATCACAGCTCCAATGTAGCACGGATCTTAACAGGTCTTATTAATAAAAACAAACAAGGAGCCAGTTATTGGGGTGAATGCTGGAAGATCAGAGAAGCAGAACAAGCCACAGCTACCTCACCTGGCCAATTCCTCAGCTGATCCTGTTTTCTCAGACTGGAAGCCTCAGTGTCCTCATCCAGAATGAATCTCAGCTGAACTGCTGCTAACAGCCTGAAAGCTTAACGGACCCTAGTTCCTGGTTTTCACGCCTTATATATCTTTCTGCTTTCTGCCATCACTTCCTGGGATTAAAGGCGTGAGTCACCATGCCTGGCTGTTTCCAGTGTGGCTTTGAACTCACAGAGATCCGGATGGATCTCTGCCTTAGGAATGCTAGGATTAAAGGTGTATGTGCCACCATTTTCTGGCCTCTGTATCTAGTGGCTGTTCTGTTCTCTGACCCCAGATAAGTTTATTAGGGTGCACAATATTTTGGGGAAACACAATATCACCACACTCCAAGGATATGCTAAATATAGAAGGCCATATGTGTTAGAGCATGCTTCATATGTGTTAGAGGGCAAACATGTGAAAACACTTTCTAACACTAATAATGATCAATGCTATTTGGTATCTGTTGTGAGATATCTGATTACACTGTGTAAAGATATGTCACTGTGATTGGTTTAATAAAAAGCTGAACAGCCAATAGCTAGACAGGATTTAAAGGCACAGAAGGATGCTGGGAAGAAGAGCAGAGATGTCATGAGATGCAGAGCAAGCAGGATGAGCAGAGTGGAGACGAGATAATAAAGCCACAAGACAGAAAGTAAATTAATAGAAATGGGGTAATTTAGATTATACAAGCTAGTTAGAAACAAACCTAAGCTATTGGCCATGCTTTCATAATTAATAATAAGTCTCCTTGTTGTGATTTGGGAGCTGGCTGGTGGGACAGAGAAAGACTCACTACAAGTATCCATGGGGGATATAAATGGTACCATGTGAGAGAAGAATCTAGAAACAAAACAGAAAGCAGAAAGCTGTAAAAGTCAACACCATGGGTTTGGGTCAAAGATTCTTGGATTTATGTATAGATATAATTGAATATTCTTCAGTTTTAAAAGGAAGTAGATTCAGACCCAGGCCACATACAATATGAATTAATCTTGAGGACATGATGCTAAATGAAATAAACCAGTCACAAAAAACCAAATGCTGTATGATCCCCCTTGTGTGGAGTTTCTAGAGTTGTCCATCTTAGAAGTAGAAAGGGAAGTAGAATATGGTTCCTATGGGCTGTGGGGAGCTGGAAAAGGGAAGTTAAATGGTCATAGAGTGTCACATTTGCTCAATGCAAAAATTCAGTAGAAATGTTTACCAACAACGTAGATGTATTTAACACTACTGAACTAAACCTATAACAACAGTTAAGATAATAAGTTTCATGTTGTATTTGTGGGGGGAGCATTAGCCACAATCATAATAATCAGAGGAATAAATTTAGGTTTTTTGCAAATTTGAATGTTAGCCTTCCCTACCCACTTGCTGGTGACTATGGTAAATTTACATAGCCTTCCCACATCTCAGTTTCTTCAGCTATTGGAAAGGATGTGGTCAGTGTACAAAGGCAGTGGAGTACCACAGCATCGCAGCTCTGCCACTTCCCAGCCTGAGGTATGCTGGGCCAACAACTCAGCCTTTCATGACTCAGATGCTATGTATAAAATGGGGTTGACGACAGTAAGGTAGTGGTGAAGGGTAGATGCATGTAAATATGTAATGAGGAACAACTTGGCACATTCAGTCTTATGTAAATATCTCTTTGCATTATCACAGAGTTTGAAGATGCAATGAGTCAATGCAGACGGAGTACTTAGGACAATGCTCAAAATGTAACTATTTCATAAATAATAACTCGACCTCAAAGTTCTTTGAACTTCATTAGGTAAAAGCAAATCTTAGAATAAAAATACTTTTTAAAGTAGTATTAAAAATAGAGTAGCTGTACCCCTAACAATGTAGAAAACTGAGTGAGGATCCAGGAAGGAGCTTGGATATTGACATTTACATGTCCCCTCCTGGCTTCCACAACCCACATGTATAACTATGATAGTTTGGATTAAAATGTCACACAAAGACTATATGATAAAGGCTTTTTTTTTGTCAGTCAATGGGCTTTTAAGAAATGGTTGGATCATGAGAGGTCAAACATCACCAATGGGCAGACCTATTGTTGGGTTCATAACTTGATGGCAATGTTGGGATGTGGTGAAAACCTGAGGAGGCAGGACCTGGTTGGAGGAAGTGGTGACTGGAGGTATGCTCTTGTCCCTTGCTGCTTCCTATTTTCTCTCTGTTGTTGACCTACCAGCAGCTACAAGCTCAGCAGCTTTAGTCCACCATGCATTTCTTGACACGTTTGGTCTCAATGGAAGCTCCCAGGAAAGGTTCTACATGACTGTGGATAGAAACCTCTGAAGCTGTATGCCAAAATGAACCTTTCCTCCTTCTAAGTTATTCGCTCAGGTAATGGTCACAGTGATGGAAAGCAGACCAATGCTGTGGAATAATCCTTCTGCACACTGTGAAGATGCATTGCTTTCATTGTTAATAAAAAACTGGTTTGTAGCTGGAGTTTTCTCCAGTCCTGCCTGGCCCACAGTCAGGACAACTCTCCCTCACCCACCAGTCCTGCAGCCTCTCAGACCCAACCAAGTAAATACGCAGAGACTTATATTTCTTACAAACTGTATGGCTGTGGCAGGCTTCTTGTTATCTAGTTCTTACATCTTAAATTAACCCATATCTATTAGTCTATAAGTTGCCAAGTGGCCTGTGGCTTATCAGTACCTTACATCTCGCTTTTCATGGCAGCAGCTGGCAGTGTCTCTCTGCCTCAGCCTTCCACTTCCCAGAATTCTCCTCTCTCCTTGTCCTGCCTATACTTCCTGCCTGGTTACTGGCCAATCAGTGTTTTATTTATTAACCAATCAGAGCAACACATTTAACATACAGAACATCCCACAGCGCTGGTTGGCCAATGGCTAGGCAAGATTTCGGGACAGAGAGAATGCTGGGGGAGAAAATGCTGGGGAGAAGAATGGTGGAGTCAGAGGAGATGCAGGAGGCACCTGCTTTGCTGAAAGCCCTGCCCAGTATGGGTGCTGACTCATGAAGACTGCATCACTACAGTTACACATCCAGCCAGCCTTCTGTCTCCTGTACACCCTAGCACATACACCAGACTGTGGGAACCTGTGAGGTGGGTAGGAGGGGGTAGACAGCCGGATCTCAGGCAAGAGCCTGATGACCTCCTTGCCACTTATCCTTCTATGAGGAAATAGTAATAGTCCTGATCCTACGAGGGTGATCACAGTTGCTCTGATTCAAGGTGGTAGAGGGTCATGTCATGCCCGGCAGAGTTCTGCTCCAAATATTTAAATTCAAGGCAGCTTTGGGATGAAGAGCCAACAGTAGGAAACAGCTCTCCAGTGAGTGCACAGTTAAGCTGGAACCAGGCTATACCACAGAGCACTGCTCAGCCATAAACCAGATGGAGCATCAATACACGCAACTGGGATCCATCAAGGTAATTAGTGTGCGCAGCAAAAGCTAATCCCCAGGGTTAGCTAACGTACATCCCATTTATGTAATGTGATGGTTAGTAATGATCGTTACCACCTGAAGATCTACAATTACCGAGGACACAAACCTCTGGGCATGTGTAGGAGGGAATTGTGACAGCCGAGATGAGGGTTCCACCCTGACCACAGGCAGCACCAGTCCACGGGTTAGAGTCCAATGAATAAAAGGGAAAGGGATCTGAGCACTAGTGTTCATCTCTCGTGGCTTTCTTCCTGTGGATGCAACGTGACCCGCTGCCCCCAAACTCCTTCCCTCCTGACTTCCTCATCAAGATGTATGATGTACTCTTTCACTGCGAGCCAAAAGAAGTCTTCCCTTCCTTAAGTTCTTTTGGCAGGTTATCTTATCATCTCCTTGAGAAAAGTCGTTAATACATGTACATTTTTGAAATAGCAAGATTGTAATTATGGTGAACAGGTCAGCAATGACCAGGAGTCGTGGATGTGGGTTTATAGCAGGCAGTGGGAGGCAACTCTGTGCGGATGGGGTAACTGTAGATAAGATGGCATAGAAGTGCATGCACACCACGTGTTATAAGATGATGGAAACTGAATACGCTGCCCAGAGTACACGAGTCTCGGGATTCTGGTATTGACATTGTCTTACAAGTCTTGAAAATGCTAATTTAAAAAACTTTTAAGTTTTAAAGTTATGTGTATATGTTTGTGCCTCTGTGTGGGAAGAAGGTGTCAAATGCCCTGGAGCTGGAGTTACAGGCGGTTGTGAACCACTTGATGTGTGTGCTGGGAACTGAACTCTGGTCTGTTTGTTGCATGAGCAGCATAGACTCTTAACCACTAAGTCATAAAATATTTTAACAATGTAGGGTAGTAGACATATGTACTTGTTTATTTATTACAACTTCTTTTGAACGTATATTTAAAAAATAAAACATTTTTAAAAACTGTACTTGAGCCAGGTGGTGGTGGCAGCGCAGGCCTCTAATCCCAGCACTTGGAAGGCAGAGCCAGGTGGAGCTCTGTGAGTTCAAGGCCAGCCTGGTCTACAGAGCGAGTTCCAGGACAGGCTCCAAAGCTGCACAGAGAAACCCTATCTCAAAAAACAAAAAACAAAGAAACCCTATACTTGAGCATAAAACTATTTTTGTTGTCTTTTTTTCCCTCTTCTCCTCCTCTTCCTTTCTGCAGACAACAGCTCACTATGTAGCCCAGGCTGGCCTCAAGTATCTCAAATGCTAGGGTCACAAGCATGGGCCATCATGCTGGCTTTTACAATATTCTGTAATATAAAAATTACCTCAGGATGTATACACTTAAGTATTTTACACGTAATTCTGATTTGTTGCAATGGGTATATCTGCCCCACCACTGGATCCCTGTGTTCTGTTGCTGAATATGTGGTTATGGTATGTTTGGCATGTTAGCTATGCACCATGGTAGGGTTTCCCAGACTTTTCCTCAAGGCGTTTAAGTATGGTAAGTAGTACTGGATTGACTGGTTTCGCTCTTGTGGTTGCTTTGGTAAACGTCCCATGTTGAGTCTTGCTAGAGCACATCTAAACCCTGTGATTCTATACGCCTTGGGTGGTGGAGGGTTGTCAGCCTTGTTCATAACGATCACTTACCGGCTTTGTCTTTTGATGTCCTTTCCACAGTGACCAATGTGTCCCGTAGACTTATGGTGAGTACGTGAAGTGGTGCAATCATTTAGAATTGCAGTTTTTATTTATATTTATGATGGGGGGAAGGCACATAGGCGATGGCACACATGCGGAGGTCAGAGGACAACTTGCAAGAATCAGCTCTCTCCTTCTACCACGTGGGTCCCAGGGATCAAATCCAAGCCATCAGACTTGGTGGCAAGCGCCTTTGCTCACTGAGCCATCTCATCAGCCCTGAAATAATGTAACCTCTTAAAAGCATAGAATGCACACAATGCCGTATTAATCTCCTTTTCTGCACTTTTCTTGCATCTGTTACCTTATTTAGAGCCCGCTCACAATAAAAGGGTTCCAGTGAACATGCTCCTTTTCTTTTGGAACATAAGCAGTAGAGGCTGCTTTTCAGAGTAAATGTTCCCTGCACATTGTTATTCTAGCAATGCTGTCTTGCTTCAGCCCTCTAAATCTCTTCCCTTGGGCTTTTCTATTCCATAGTATACCACTCTGGCTGAGCTCAGCTGAGGAAATCACCCATCCTTTAAGCTTAGCATTTATTTACCTGGATACATTTCTACTTACTTATCTCCTTGTCTAAATACTCTATTTGTCATCCAAATGGGGCTGAGGATGCCGATGAGTGTTGGGTGCTAACTCAGGAAAGCTGCATAAACCGCAGTTCCTAGTCCAGCCAGCCTTCCATCTCCTGCTCTCCCACAAATCTGTCTCCCAGGAGCACATGCAGCTGTGAGTAGGAGGGAGTGGTGACTGTGTGTCAGGTGAGGGTCTGATGACTTCCCTGCATACGTGAGGCTCAGTTCCATTTCCAACACTACGGAACGTCAAAACCGAACAAACAAAAAGGTACTCAGCGCAAATGGAAACAATGACAGTATTTTTTTAAAATTTACACCCTTTATATCATTACTTCATTACCTCAACTTCAACAGGAGCAAGGATCCAGAGGACAGCACATGTCTACACTGTGGGAAGCTGAATTGTCACCACTTTGTGGAAAGCCCCTTGGCAACAGATATGTACAAAGCCTTTAAAATGTTCATACCAGGGGCCATGAGATGGCTCATTGGTGAAAGCATTTACAGTGCAAGCCTGACCACCTGAATTCAATCCCCAGGGACCCACATGGTGGGAAGAGAGAACTGGCTTCCAAACGTTGTCCTCTGATCTCTTCACATGAACCGTGGGGTGTGTGCATTCACCCACACGTCATTTATGCACACACCACACACTAATAAATAAATCAAGTAAAATGTTCTTGCCATTTAATCAGTCACTTCACATCTGGACTTCAGTCTACAGGTAACTAATTAATCAATTACTCTGTGGTTATATTATACTTCTAAGAGCTTATCCCAAGTGACATCTGCTATAGCAAATTTTCTAAAGAAACAACTGGAAACTCAGTTCACCGTTTACAGAATATATTCCAATATCAAATTGATCATAATGTTTTAGTTGGGTTATGATTTGTTTTGTGTATTTGTCTTGGCTACTTCTCTGTTGCTGTGGCAAAATACCAAAACCAAGGCAACTTAAGAAAGAGCTCATTTTGGTTTATGGTTCAAGAGGACTAAGAATCCACCATAGCAAGGAGACGTGGCAGGGAGTTACACGCCTGGGAACAGGAGCAGGAGCTGAGAGATTACGTGCTCCACTGCAAACAGGGAGCAGGGAGAGTGAGGTGCAAGTTGCTCAAGACCTCTGGCTCCAATGCGACCAGAACAGTGAGCTTGCTCAGAACAGAAGAACTGTGCTTCCTAGAAACACAGGCCATATCTTTTTCAGCTCTGCTCGGGAAACTGATAAGAACAGCAGCTTCTCTTACATCCAACGCACTGTACTTGCTGGGAACAGACGCGAGTTGTGTTTCCACTGTGTATATGAATGGGAGCCCACCCCCGACTCCACCCCAAGTTACATCTTCCTCCAGCAAAGTGAGGCTGCCTAACCCTTCCCAAACAGTGCCACCAACTGGGGACCAAATGTTCAAATGCCCAAGACTATGGGGGGCATTTTCATTTAAACCACGACAGCATTTTAAAAAAACGTTCTGACTCTATTGGGACCATGAAATCGGTTTAATTAATATTGATATCTTCCAAAGAACCTAACACTTAACAGATGCTTCGAATAAATTTTATTAACGTATTTAAGCTTATCTAATGTTTGTCACGAATCAGTGCTATGGAGACTGACAAAAGGAAAAAAATTAGATGTTCTAAATTTAGATACAAGGGCATGAGGGGATGATGTCGGGAAGAAAGTAGAGCCTAGATTAATCAGCAGCTGCCGGCAAAACCAACAAAGATTTGTTCGTATTATTTTTGTTGGGTTAGTTGTCAAATCGAGCCCTCACAAATGCAAAGCTCATGCTATACCACTGAGCCATACCCCCAGACCATATTTCCTCTTCCCAAATGGTTTCTTAATGTGGACAATTAGGGATTACAAATTCCTTCTTAGGATTGCTCTGAATTTGCCCCAGAGGTTTTATTGTGCAGCGTTTTCATTTTATTTAGTTCCAGGAATATTTTTATTTCTTCCTTGATTTCTTCTTTGACCCATTCCTTATTCGGTAATTAATGAGTTGCTTAATCTCCACGAATTCATACACTTACTGGAGTTTTGTTTGCTGTCAATTTTGTTTATTGCATTATGAGAAGATAGGATACATGCAATTATTTCAACTTTTCTGTGTATGTTAAGGTTTGGTTTGTGTCCCAGCATGTGGTCTACTTTAGAGAATCTTCCATGTGCTGCTTGTTAGAACGTGCATTCTTTGTCATTTGTGTAGAGTTTTCTGTAGATGTGTTAGGTCCATTTGATGTAAGGTACCATTTAATTCCGAGGTTTCCCTGTTTATTCTTTGTTCAGATGACCTATGGATTGGGAGAAGTGGGAAGTTAAAGTCATCTCGTGTTATTGGTTTGTGTTGTTAATCTATGGTTTTAATTCTATGAGTATGTTTTTTTTAATGAAATTGAACACAGCAGAGTTTGGTGCATATATGTTTAGTGTTGAGATATTTTCCTGATTAATTGATTCCTTGGTTAAAATGAAGTGTCCTTTGTCTCTTCTGATTAGTTTTAGTTTGAAGTCTATTTTGTCAGGTATTCGAATTGCAGACCCTGCTTTCTTCTTGATCCCCTTGCTTGTAATACTTTTTCCCTCCTTTAACTTTAAGGTGGTGTCTGTCTTTAAAATTAGGATGTATTTCTTGTAGACAACAGAAAGATGGACTTTTTTTTCTTAATCCATTCTGCTAATGTATGTCTTTTGATTGAAGTATTGAGGACATTAATACTTAGAGTTATTATTGAAAGGTGTGTGTGCGTATGTGTGTGGTTATAGTTATTTGTTAATATTTGTGTTCTTAGGCATGCTTCATATTTCGTTAATTATTGTTTTGCTTTTTTCTCTTTCTAGAGTCTCTTGTCTATGTTATTCCTCTCTTCATTTCAAAGTATTGCTTCCAATATTCTGTTTAGCATCATTTTTGTTTGTTTTTTATTATATACAATCTTTTTTAGGCTGTTTAGATCATGTGGACTTTTTCTTTCTTTTTTTGTTTTTTAATGCTGTGTCTTAGTTAGGGTTTCTATTGCTGTGAAAAGACACCATGACCATGGCAACTCTTATAAAGAAAACATTTAATTGAGGTGGCAGCTTACAGTTCAGAGACTCAGTCCATTATCATCATGGTGGGGAGCAGGGTGACATGCAGGCAGACATGATGCTGGTTATATATTGATCATAAGGCAACAGGAAGTGGACTGAGGATCACAGAGTGAAACTGAAGCAAAAATAATCCCAAAGCCCACCCCCACAGTGACACACTTCCTCCAACAAGACTACACCTACTCCAACAAAGCCACACCTCCTAGTAGTGCCACTCCCTATGAGATTATGGGGGCCAATTACATTCAAACTACCACAGCCGGGCAGATAGTTTTGCTGAATACAGTGGTTGAGGTTGGCAGGACATAGAGTGTATTATCCCAGGCTCCTCTGACTTTCATAGTTTCTATTGAGAAATCGCGTGTTATTCTGAAGGGTTTTCCTTTATATGTGACTTGTGCTTTTTTCCCCTTTCAGCTTTCAATATTTTTTCTTTGTTCTGTATGTTTAGTGTATTAACTAGGATATCCTTAGGGAGTTTCTGTTCTGCTCTTGTCTATTTGGGGTTCTGTGTTCTTGGAGTACCTAGATGGGTGTATCTTTAGGGAAGTTTTCCTCTATGATCTTGTTATCACCTTGCTTTTTAATAACCTCCCAAATCATAAAGAAAATGCACCACAGACTTGTCTACAGGCCAGTCTGATGGAGGCATATTCTCAGTTGAGGTTCCCTTTTCCCAGATGATACTAACTTGTGTAAAATTGACAAAAAGTAACCAGTACAGCATATTACATCCTAAGGCTAAACATAGCAAAAAACACTTAGAGAAGATTTTAAATAACAGAAATTGATTTTCACATAGAACACGAGACTACGAATCTGAAATCAGGTTGTCATCAGCTGGTTCCTTCCAGGGGCTTTGAGGGAAAATCTGTTGCTTTTCTTTCAGATCTTCTGGTAGCTGGTGCCACAATCATTGACATTTTTTGTCTTGTGGATGTAGTTTCCCCAGGGAAAATTATGTCTCTGTAGTTATAAGGCATCTTTCCCTGAGTGTCTTCTCATGACCTTCTATAAGTAACAGGCCACATTAGTTATTGGATTTAGGTCCAACACTAACTCAGTATGATCTTATTTTAGTTGACATCTACAAAGACTTTTTTTTTTCTAATAAGTTTGTATCTCCAGCTTCTGTGTTGACATGCATTTGAGAAGGCAATCCTCTTCTTCTCCCCTTATCTCTCTCTTCTCTGTTCCTCTCTATTCTCTTTTCTTTCCTAACCACCCCCAGTACTAAGATTAGAACCCAGGACACTGTGCATGCTAGACCACTGAGCTACACCCTCACTTTATTTTTCCTATTATTTAGGATAACATGGGGGAAAATATTTCAAACAATTTCAGGCACAAAGCGACCTGGTCTCATGGTCTACTCACTAGATCAAGAATTTTCAGCCTGGGCTGGAGTCTTGTCCCTTCATGCTTACCGCATGACTTTGGGTGACTGGCTTGAATGTTTTAATCACGAGTTGTCACACTTGTACAAAAAGAAAACTGTAGTTAAGACCTCAACTGTCTCTGTCATCAAGGCACACTTTCCAAGAAGCCCAGGGTAAGTAATCTCATGGGAGAAGTAGGGCATTTGATGGTCATTTTCCCCTCAGTGGGCTAGAGGGGGAGTAGGAGGGAGTGGCAGAAATTTCAGAGATCATGTGTGCCCTTCAAGAATAGCCCAGGAACAAGTCTGTGGCTGAGGCATGACCTGGAGTTTTTCGTGTGATGAAGTTAGCCAGTTAAGAGTCTGAAACAATTGTGGGGATCAGGAAGTAGGGGCAACAGAGTGGAAGTACAGAAAAATCCACATGGGAACAAAAGTGGTTGAGTATTCTCAGGACCCAAGGAGAGTTTTTATCCATTGTTCAGAGTTGGGCTATTCACCCATAGCGCTAAGGGCATCCTCCCAACACAAAAGGCACTTCTTCTATTTGTTTCCTTACCCTTCAGTAGCACTTAGGACCTGTCAATGACCCCATGTAGGTGATATTGGGGTAGAAGTGGAGAATAGGATGCTGTGTTCTCACTTGGGGAGTCATGGTGGACCACATGGACCACAAATGTGAGTCTTCCACAGCACAGGGATCATGCTGAAGACTGCAGCCAGAGGTGGAAGAGCTGCTTTACTCCTGCTCACCACGAAGTTACAGCTGATTTTATTTGCATTGCAAAGCTTAGAGTCTTTTAACTGACTTCTTTGTTGTATGAAACCCCCCTTCCTTCTCCTGCTCCCATGGCCTCCAGAGAGAGTCCAGTGTATTGTGACTTGCACTCAGGTGGTGGCATGTTCATCATCAGGGCAAGCCACCAAGGACTGCTCTGTTGATATAAAATTATTTGAATATGTAAATTTCCCTGGGCTCATTTGCAAGTCAAACCTATTCAAAGACTTTTTCTCCAATGTTATCATGAGCTTGTCTTAATTCTCATCTGTCTACTGGGGATCAAAGGCGTGCACCACCACCACCCAGCTCTTTGTGCACATTTTAAAGAGCTTCTGTAACACATTTGTTTATTGATGTTTTTGAAACAGGCTCTTACTAGGTAACCCAAGCTAGCTTACAATTCTCCATCCTTCTGCCATGGTGTCCCCGACTGTCACCAGTGCCAAGATCAAAGGTGTGCTCCATTATACTGGCTGTTTCCTGCAGTGTCTTTCATATCTAATTCTCTGTTTATTGTCCGACCTCGGTTCTTTCTTATTTTGCTAGACATATGAAACTATTGCTCTCTACCCTCTATGACATCTTAGGAACGATGCTCTTCCCACAGGTCAGAGCTACCCTACTACAAACCAGATAAGGAGTAACTATAACCTGTTTGAGACTAGGGGACTCTCCCCAAGGATTTGTGTCGTTTCCTGTTTTTGGGTTGCTGAGGATTGAACTCAGGTCTTCAGCATGCCAGGCATGTACTCTACCACTGAGTTGCATCTCCAGCATTCTGCAGTTTAGCACTAAACATTACACAAAGTTAATGCAAAATGCTGTGGATTTTAATATAATAAACACAAGTAATGATTGGATAAGCCAAATGTTTCCCATAGATTAGTTTAAAGACATTACACTAATTTTTTTAAAAGTAACCTATAAACTGATGTTGTAAAAATCCATTTGGCCCTTCAAAATATGCATGTTCAGGTACATAAAAAAGAGAACAACTTTGAAATTCCCATAAGTCTTTGCAAATTCGCATGAATGTCTTCTCTGGCTCATTACCAGTGGCTATTTCAGACTTTTGGAAGTCTAGAAATCTCTCCCAATGCAGTAGTCACACAGCACTGTGGGAAGGAAGAAGACCACAGAGCATCGATGAACTTTGACTGTTGGTGGTGACATGTGCACACCTTAAGAAAAGCTGGGCTAATGATATCACTATAGAGACCATATTTAACAACACAGGGTATTGCTTTGTAAATCTAGTCCAGTAGTTCTGAGCCACATTTAAGGTTATCCATTTATCATCCAAGAGCAGTTGAAAGGTACACTGTTCTGCATTAAAGCAATTACCAATATTTACTTTATGTCCAAGAACAGATACCATGCAGAACTCTCCCTATCTATGACCATATTTTACTTTCCTGCTTGGAGATGTTTATCTTTCTTCTCAGTTGAAACATAAAGAAATCAGTTGCAAGTTATTGTTTAAACGATGTGCCTCTGGACTCCTAGTATTAGTTGGCAAGTAGGCTGGGCTATCTCTACTATTGCTGTTGCTTATACAGATATAAAGCTCATTGCTTTTCTTACTTCGACAAAATAAAATACATACTGGAAGAAAAATAATTTCCACTAGATGCTCTTTAATTTATATACATGTCTGGGGTAATGTATGGTCGTGTTTGCCCAAGTATTGAGAAGATATATCTAAAACTAATAAAAGTAGCTGCGGAAGGTAGGCCAGGAGATGAAGAGACAGAGACCCCAAAAAGGTTTCACTAAAATTACATTTTATATGTTTATATTAATGGACTATAGTGTCATAGTTAGCTTCAGCTGCCAATACACCTGGGGAAAAGGAACCTCTCTTGAAGAACTGTCTCATGCAGGTTGGCCCCTGGGCATATGTGTGGGGCATCTTCTTAACTGCTAGTTAATTTGGAGGCCCCAGCCCACTGTGGTTGGTGCCATCCTGAGGCAGGTGGGCCTGTGCTGCATAAGAACAGTAGCTGAACAAGCCTTGGGGAACAAGGCAGTAAACATCAGGCCTTCTGTCTCTGTGTCCATTCCTGCCTCCAGGTTTGTCGAGGCCCAGTGTTGGGGTTCAGCCCCGGCCTATTGAAGGGTCCCTTGAAGGGGGAAGTGAGAAATTAAGAAACAATAGATAGAAATATAGACATAGATGGAGAGAAAGACAGAGACACAGGGTAGCTTCGGGAGGGCCCTGGGTCAATACCCAGCAGCCTCAAGTTTATTTCTAATGGGCTTTTTATACACTAGCAAGGAGAGAGGCAAAAGACCTCCCCCTTTCAAGATCAAAGCACAACGTACAACCAAGTGTAGGCCCTTCAAAACACCTGGTAACCCCGTCCCGCAACAAAGCATCATGTGATTAGGCCTTGAAGCATAAGGCACCTGGTAACCATGCCTTTGTACCCTATTATACAGTCTTGGAGAGCAACATAAACTCTGACTCTCTGACCTTGAGTCAAACCACAAGTTTGAATCTTTGTGGGCTCCCACACAGGTTCCTTCCTTGAGCTCCTGCTCTGGCTTCCTTTGATGATGGACTGGAACCTGTAAGCTAAAGTAAACCCATTCCTCCCCGTTTCTTTGGGTTGTGGTATTTTATCACAGCAACAGGAAACCACACCAGGGCATGTTCTACAAATGCATTAGCTATTAATAAGGAGAAGAAAAGCTTGCAGATCTGAGCAGACTCTCCGGATAGGCAACCTTGGCTTTGGAACAGTGCAGCTGCTGTCCTCGGCCCCTCCCTTCCTCTTTTGTCCTCCTGTCCATCCTGCAGGTGTGCTTGGTAACAGGCAGCAAAGAACTAAAGCTCATGAAATTCAATGCAAATGAAGGACACATCCCCTCATGCTGTTCCTCAACTAACTCTCTCTCTCTCTCTCTCTCTCTCTCTCTCTCTCTCTCTCTCTCTCTCTCGATTTTTCTAGACAGGGTTTCTCTAGGTATCCCTGGCTGTCCTGGAACTCACTGTGTAGACCAGGCTGGCCTCAAACTCACAGAAATCTGCCTGCCTCTGCCTCCCTGAGTGCTGGGACTAAAGATGTATGTCACCCACCACCCAGCTCAACCTTCTCTTCAGAGAGAAACTTGGAACAGAGTCATATTTGCAGCATTTTCGAAAAGAGGCAGGTTTCAAAACACCTTTTGCTGCTAAATGACTTTTTAAAAAAATGTTAATGATTTCTTTAAAAAATATTTCTTCAAACAAATAAAAAATTATTCTATGTGTATGAGTGCTTGCCTGTATGTATACATGTGTACCTTGTACCAGCGGAGTTCAGAATAGAGCATCCGATGGTCCTCTGGAACTGGAGTTATAGGCAGTTGTGAGCTGCCTGATATGAGTGCTGGGAACTGAACCTCTGGCCTCTGCAAGAGTACGAGTGCTCATGATTACTGAGGCATCTGTCCAGCCCCTTAATGATAATGATTTCTTTTTTTAAATTATGTCAAGGAAAACCCTCTCCTTTATAAAAATCAAAAGTAGTTACATGAGAGTTTGATTCCCATCACCAAATATATCTATATTTGGAGATTGGATCTTCATGTCTAAACTGGCCTGGAGCTCTTGAACCTCCTGCCTCCATTTTCTGAATCCTGGGATTATAGGCTTGGGTCACCACACCCAAGTACAACTTTTATATTGTTATATTGTATTTCTCATTTTATAAATAAATATATATATATGTTACAGATACCATAGAACACATATGAGCAACTGAACGCACGCACGCATGCACACACACACACACACACACACACACACACACACACACACACACGGAAATAATTCCCAGTCATGTAAATCAAGATTTACGCAGGGCTAAACTAGCCTTCCATATCTTAGCTCATTCCCAAGGCAGAGAATGGGTTCCAATTCCATCATAATATCTAGTTGATTTTCTTCTTTGTATAAGACATGTTACGCCAAGCAGTGTTGGCAGAAGCCATTTGAAATTGAAAACTGGCAGGCCCGTCTTAAAAACACACTGTGATTTAAAGCCATCTGGATTCCTGCCACTTGGAATGCAAAAACACGTCTCCCATAGGAACAATATAAAAAGTGATGGTTCCAGTATGAGGCCAGACAACAGAGCGTCCAGTAATCTGAAGTGACTCAGAGTCCATGCCTTGCCCACGGGGCAGGGAAGGAAGCAACACTGATTATTTCCCTCATTAAAAAAAAAAGATTGTAAAGAATTTCATAATAGTGATAAGGCGCATATATATATTTACATCCATGCATGTGCAGGAGAATAAACTTTTATCAATGATTTACCTGATGTGCTTTTATTCATTTTAATTTTCTTTGTCCTTGTTAGCTTTTCAGTTACAGCTCTTTCCTTCATTCACAATTTCTAGCTTGCCTCTGCTGCCTTTGAATGCTTTCTCGGTTGAGGTATTTAATTATTATCAATCTGGTTTTGAATTGATTGGGGTGTGTGTGTGTGTGTGTGTGTGTGTGTGTGTGTGTGTGTGTGTGTATGTCAGTTGTATGTATGTCACCACGTGTGTGCAGGAAACCACAGAAGTCAGAAGAGGTGTCAGACACCCTGCGCCAGAAGTCACAGATAGTTGTAAGTTGTCATGTTGGAGAAGAACCAGAAGCAGGAAGTGCTCATAACCATCTCTCCCACCCCCCTGCTTTTGAATTTAAACAAGTCATCTTCAGTTTTTATCTATGATGTTATACATTGAAAAGCACTTTTTTTTTCCTTTTGAGACAGAATCTTTCCAAGTAGTCCTAGTTGACCCGGAACTCAAAATCATCCTCCTGCCTCTGCCTCGGTGCTGAACTTACTGGCATGTATCACATGCTCAGCTAAAAGACTGCTGAGCATAGGGAACATCATTGTCACTTTGCATTTTCCCTGATGGTCTCTGAACTTGGGCAGTAGAGGTGGCTGGGCCATACCTCCTCTGATTTGGCAAACACCAGCAGAGCCGCCACCACAAACAAGGACAACACCCCCCCCCCACCCATTCTATCACAGCAACAAAACGCCCAGTACTTGGTAGTGGTGAATCACTCAGTGTGCCCCAGGACTATGTCCTAAAAAGGTCACATTTTCTGTGTGTCCAGCCCATAAGACTCCCTCAAACAAACAAAAGTGAGGGCCAGCAGCTGTCTTTGGTTAGTTTCCCAGCTCCCTGAGAACTGGCCTCTGGAACACCAGATGTTCTTTGTTTCACCATTTTGCAGGCTGAAGCCCAAGATCCAGGAGCCAGCAAGTTTGGTGTCTTCTGGGGCCTCTCTCCTGGCTTTCCAATAGCTTCATCTCATTGCGTCCTCACATGGTCGTCTCCGTGTAGCTCTGATATTTCTGTGTGTCCCAGTTCCTCTTCTCAGAAGAGCAGCAGTGGGGTTGGATTACAGCCATCTTACATCATTGTTTGAACTTCATCAACTCTGTAAAAATAATAATAATAATAATAAACCCTTATGTTCTGGTACAGGCATGTCCTGGGGTTCTGGGGGTTAGGATTTCAACGTGTGGATTTGGAAGGGGCATGTGGCCGTCCAGCGGGACATATTACAGACCCCCGTCTCTCCACAACAGCAGAGATGGCGGTCTTCTTCAGGGTCTTCTGAGTTTGGAAACAAGCCAAGAATGTTGGTGATCTTTGCTGACTGCTTAAGTGAAAGAAGTCTAAACCTAAATGTGCGCAGTGCGTCGGCAGCCCTGTGTATCCATACACAGCAGCAGGTGCGGCAGGGGCTGTCCTCCGTGCTCCATCGCTGCCCTTTTAGGTGATTCTTCCAGTAGTCTTATGGGATAAGTATTAGTCACTCCAACTTGTAAAGAGAAAATACGGAGTTTAAGAGTTTAGCCAAAGTCATTTTTAGCTAGAATACTAGCTGTCTTAGGCTCCTATTGCTTTGTTAAAACCCTATGACCAAAAACAACTTGGGACTGAAGGATTTAGTTCATCTTACACTTCCAGGTAACAATCCATCGCTGCAGGAAATCAGGGCAAGAACTCAAGCAGGAACCTGGAGGCAGGAACTGAAGCAGAAGCCATGGAAGGGTGCCACTTACTGGCTAGCTCAGTCTGCTTTCTTATTCCATCCTAGGACCACCTGCCCATAGGTGGCATCACCCACAGTGAGAGGAGTCCTCCCACATCAATTTTTAATCAAGAAAATGCCCACCAGACTTGCCCGCAGGCCAATCATGTGAAGGCGTTTTCCCAACTGAGGTTCCCTCTTCACAAATGACTCTAGCTTGTGTCAGGTTGACAGAAAACTATCCAGCACACTAGCTTTACATGCCGATCAGAGAAAACTAAAAAAACAGGGAGAAGAAAGGGGAGTCAAAAACAAGAAAGAGGAGGAAGAAGAGGAGGAGGAGGAGGAAGAAGAGGAGGAGGTGGTGGAGGAGAGGTGAAGAGGCAGGATGTGAGAGGAGTGAGAAACTAACCAGATCCTTCTTGTCAACAAAGGCAAGAAGAGACCATGCGGCCCAAGAAGCAAGGGAAGCTCTTCAGACACTGGTCTCCCACTTTAAGAAGGCCTAAGTTGGTAGTTGGACAAATGGGTGTTCCAAATTGTGACCATGTTGGAGACAGTAAGACAAGTGTGCTCAGTGGTCTTCACAAGCTAGTGAGGCCAAGGTGTGCCTGGAGATGAGTGTGACCACACATCTCAATTAGTGACCCGGAAGCAGCACTGGGCTCGGGCAGCAGCGGCCATGATGTCTGCGGGAGACCACTCAGGAATCCAGTTCAGAGTTCAGCCTCCCTTTGAGAAACAGAGCTTTCGGGAGCCATCAGGCGGAAAGAAGTAAGCAAAGGCCAGCATGTTCTCTGAGCTGCTCTCCAGACTAACATCACTATTTCTTTTAAAAATGCCATTGCCTGGATTTGTTCACTTAATTTTCATACATTAATCAAGAATCTTTTAAATACTGAGCATCATGCTCAAACTAGGACTACGAAGATGACAGAAGCTATAACCTTGCCCTCGGGGACTGTCTTAGCTAGGGTTTCCCATGGCGGCTGGGAGTATGGAGACATGCAGGCAGACATAGTGCTGGAGCTGAGTGTCCTACATCTTGACACGCAGGCAACAGGAAGTGGTCTCTTTCACTGGGTATGGCTTGAGCATCTATGAGACCTCACAGCCCGCCTCCACCATGACACACTTCCTTCAACAAGGCCACACCTCCTAATAGTGCCACTCCCTTTGGAGGCCATTTTCTTTCAAACCACCACCACAGGGACCTACAGTACATTGGAAAAGATAGGCCATTTTACCCAGGTGGAGTGGTAGGGAGAAGATGGACCCACTAATAAGACATTATACTGGGGTATGCAAAGGTCTGTTGGAAACTTCTAGTGTGGTAGATCAGAGTCCAGACTTACCACGGAGAAAGGGATGGATGGAAGGTGTATTGAGGCTCAGAGTTTTAGCTCCCATCATCCACCTCTTCTGTAAGAAAGGGTTAGGGTTGGGGTTAGCTCTTCCTCCTTCTCTTCTGCCTTCACAACACTTAAAAGGAGAGTCCCACCTCCCCTTTTCTCCCAAGCAGAAGGAATTCCTCAGTCTGCCCTTCCTACAGCCCCACCCACATGGGTGGTGTCTTAGTGTTGTATTGCTGTGGAGAGACACCAGGACCAGAGCAACTTATTAAAGAAACTGTTTAATTGGGGCTCACATACAGTTTCAGAGGTTTAGTCCATTATCATTATGGTGGGGAGAAAGTAGCTGAGAGTTTCTACATCTGGATCCCAAGGCAGCAGGAATATAGTAACACTGGGCCTGGCTTGGGCTTTTGAAACTTCAGTGGCACCTGCAGTGATACACTTCCTCCTGCAAGTCCACACCTCCTAATCCTTCTCAAATAGTGCCATTCCCTGGTGACTAAGTGTTCAAATATACGAGCCTATGGGGGGTATTCTCATTCAAACCACCACGGATAGGCACCTTTGGAGGAGAAGAGTTGGGGGACGGAACTGGCGTCTAGGTCCCTGGAGGTTATTGCCAATGCTACTAACTAGCCTTTGTGTTTTAGGGCTCAGTTTCTTCCTTGGCAAAGCCAAGGAGGAGTTAAAAACCCCATGGCCTGAAAGTTAAATTTAAAATAGCATTCATGGAAGAAACCTTTCAGAAACTGTTTACTTTTGGGTTTGATAAAAGAGCGTAAAAGGCTCTGATTGGCACTGTTTAAATATTTGTTCCTGCGCTGATATTTGCATTTAGGGTGAAATGAACTGGTGTGCATTAACCCTGAAGCTAAGGGGGTGGGGTACACAGAGGGGGCAGCCCAATCCTGCAAACTGGTGGCCAAGAGCATAAAGCCCCTCTCTAACTCACTCCTGTATCTCCATGTTGCTTGTACAATTCCAAGTGGATTTTCAAAAACTGTCCTCACTGTTTTTAAAGGCTTTTATAAGCCCAGGGGGGAAATGCACACAATGGAACTCCACAATAAACAGTAAACAGAAGTGGTCCCCAGAAAAGCTAATGGCGTTTGAGTATATTCTACAGTAGCCTCCACTCACCCGCTAATGTGCTCTTGCTGATGGACGAGTCACTTTCAGCAGTAAGGACCATGGCAAACGAGCTAATAATTTCTGAAGAAAAAAAAAGAATACAATAAATAGACTCTAAATCGCCCCATTCCCTGCAAGCAGCACTCTCATGGGTGAAATTTCACATTGTTGATGACTGGAATATTATATTGGACAACTGAGAGACCAGGGGAGGTGACAGAAGATGATGGCTTTAGAAGAGGAGAGAGGAAGCTGGGGAACTGAAGATCTGTGGTGCGGTTTAAGTAGTGAACGTAGTTAGGAGCAGAAGATGGTCCAGGCTTCCCTCCTGTTTGTCTGAGGGTATATTGAGGCCAGTCTCAGATGCGTGACTGGAATCTGAAATCCTGGATACATTGAACACCATCCACTAGCCTCTCAGGCAGGCTGGCAATGATCGCTTCTGCATGCTGATCTTGTGGGTTGTGAGCACTTCTGAAATGCCCCTTGGCTCATGATAGTAAATAGCAAAAAGAAGAGGAGGAGAAGGAGGAGCAGAAGGAGGGGGAGGAGGAGAGAGGAGGGGGAGAGGAGGAGGAGCAGAAGGAGGGGAAGGAGGAGGGGGGAGGAGGGGGAGGAGGGGGGAAGGAGGGGGAGAAGGAGAAGGAG
>CABHPH010159921.1:12682-25928 GCA_902168325.1 Peromyscus nudipes | reverse complement strand
AGAAGGAGAAGGAGAAGGAGAAGGAGAAGGAGAAGGAGAAGGAGAAGAAGAAGAAGAAGAAGAAGAAGAAGAAGAAGAAGAAGAAGAAGAAGAAGAAGAAGAAGAAGAAGAAGAAGAAGAAGAAACTGACATGTGACCTGATTGTAAGTGGAAAGAAGTTTAAGATTTTAAATTGCATCTTTATTTACTCATTCTCTGTGTGTGTATGCATGTGTGCATTTTCCACAGCATACTTGTGGACATCAGAGGACAACCTGAGGGAGTTAGCTCCCTCCTACAGTGTGAGTCCCAGGGATCCGAGTTAGGTTTTCAGGTTTGGTGGAGGGTGGCTTTACCCACTGAGTCATGTTGCTGGCCCTGGAAGGGGATATTTTAAAAAGTTAAAACTGAGTAGAGTGGTGCAGGCCAGTGATAGCCTTCAGGAGGCCTGGGTAGAGAATCCTAGAGTTTCAGGATACCTAGGCTACATAGCAAGATCCTGTATCCAAAAGAAAAGAAAGGATTAAAATAAAAACTAAAATAGAAAAATAAAAACATACAAATGTAATTATTTAGATTAAGTGAATATTTGCACGCACACACACACACACACACACATGCATATGTTGAAATCCTGGCCCTCAATATGGTGCCCTTAGGAGGCAGACCTTTGGGACGTTCCCAGTAGAGCCCTGGTGAATGGGATTGATACATGTATGAGAAGCACCCCAGAGAACCCACTCTGTTCCTCATGCCATGTAAAAGATACAATGAGAAGATGGAAGACAGCAGCCCAGGAGGGGGCACTCACCAGAACCCCACTAGACTGATGTGATCTTGAGTTTCCAGCCTTCTGAACTGAGAGAAATCACTCCTTGTTGTTTATGAGCCACCCAGTCTGCGGTATATTCTTGTAGCTGCAGGAACAGGCTAATGACTGAGCTAGAAAGAGCTGTGAGATCCATTTCTGAGCAAAGGAACAGAAACTGTTTTATTATCCACAAGCTTTCTTGCCTTGACTCCCCATTTCTTTGCATGTGGATGGGAAAAGAAAAGGATCCTCTCTTCATTTCAGCTGCGCCTCGTGCTCTGTTTTCCTTTACATCAAAATCCCCTCAAAGGCTTCTTGTGCTTGCTGTTTTGACTTCTCATCTACCTCACTCAGGCCTGCCGCACTCAAGCTTTTGACCCCAAATCCACCCAAACTGCTCTCACTCCGTGCTCAGACAATCCTCAGCTTCACTTTATGCATCCTGCTGATACTACCTCCGTCCTGAACACTGGCTTCCATGATGCCTGATACAGATAAATGGCCACCACAACTCAGACTTCCACTCCCCAAACAGGAAAGAATGCTCTTATGAGTGGGCTGCGCAGCCTCCATTTCCTCAACCCTTTCCCTCCTTGGCAGCACAATTAAAATGAGGGAGGTAACAGGGAAGTGCCTTCTTCACCCGACTCTTCCTCATTTTATATATGACCAGAGTGATTTGGGAAGCAAGTGGCAAAGCCTCAGCCTGGGTCCCTGAATGACCATGGAGCAGAGCCCCTCTGCTGTGCACCCAATGAATGTGGAGTCTCCGGGATAGCATCTAAATCCCAACCACCATGACCTTGAAAGGTAAGAATATCTAGGCAGTACTCAGTGTCTCTCCTTACGGTTTTCCTCTTCTGTTATAGTTGTTTTTGTATTTTTTATTAACACATCAGAGTGTTTTGGTTTTGTTTGTTTTGCTTCTCTACTGGTCTACAAGATAGCTGACTATAAAGCCTAAGGTCACACATATAATCTAAATATGCTGATTGACTAGCTGAATTATTAAACCTCAGAAAATAATCTGATTGGTCCTCAGCAAGTCAGATGTCGACCTAGCTTTGACTAGGAAGCTATACCTGAAATCTTAGAAGTTGGGGGTCTCCTTGTACATCAGAGCAGCAGCAGAAGCGTCAGAGAGTTCCTATGTGAGTGGGTGAACTGTGACTTGGTTAGATCCCTGTATGTTGCCATCTCTTCTCTTCTCTGGCCTCATCTTCCATCTACTTACCCCAAACCCTCCTTTACTCCCCTGTCTCCTCCTGGATGTGACCTTCTCCACTCCAGATCGCAGGTTCTCCTAGGCCTGATGGCTTGAGTCAGGTCTTAGGAACCTTATCATGCCCAGGAACGTACAGCCACGCCTGCATGTGTGTGTGTGCGCGTGTGTGTGTGCGCGCGCGCGCGTGCACAACTGTGTATATACCCCCCTCACCTCCTACCCTAATCTATAATGTACTCACAGTGCAGGACCCCAGTGTGTTACCACTACTGGCTCTAGTCCCTGCCTGGGGTAGTTCAGATCCTTAGCCAGCCAGGCTAGATGTAAGCTAGTTCTTCCTCAAGCATACAATATGACATTTGATCTCAATCTTCTCTACAGATCCTTCTAGAATTAAACTCCATGGTCATCATTTCTTTTTTTTTACTTCTAGTTAATTCAGAATGCATTTATTATTAGTTAGTTTTTTAAATCACTTCTAAATGATTTTAGTATATTTTTTATTAAAACAGAATTATATCACTTTCCCCCTCCCTTTCCTCCCTCCAGCCTCTCCCAGGTCCCCCTCCCTCCAGTTCCTCCCAAGCCTTCATCTAATTAATAGCTTCTTTTTCTCTGATTTTTATTGTTTTCTATATCTGCATATAAATACTACCTATTGTTTGTGTGTATAAAGTTTCAGGTCTGACCACTTTGGACTGAATAACCAATAAGGGCATTCATCCCTGAGAGAGGCTAATTCTCTCTCTCCCAGCAGTTATTAGTTGTCTGTGGATTTTTGTCTAGGGATGGGACCCCTAGAAGGTTCCCCTTCCATGTTAGCATGTCTACTGATATTGCCACTGTCCTGGTATTATTTATGCAGGCATTTCTAAAGGAGACTGTTTCACATCAGATTCCCTGGCATTCTGGCTCTTAGAATCTTTCTGCCTGCTCATCTATGGCGTTCCCTGTGTCTTAGATGCAGGAACTCTGGTGTAGATGGGGCTGGGGCTCCCAACAAGCCATTGATCTCTACAATGTGGCCAGTTGTGGTTTTCTTTGGTCTCCACCCGCTATAAAAGAGAATCTTCTTTGATGAGGGGTAAGAGCTACCACTTATATGTGAAGATTTGGAGCTAGGGCATCTACAATGAAAACTTCAAATCTCTGAGTAAAGAGACTGGGAAAGACACTAGAAAGACCTCCCCTGTTCGTGAATCAGTAGAATTAATATTGTGAAAATGACCATCCTACTAAAAGCAATTAATAGACTCAAACAATTCCAATAAAAATGCCTACAACATTCTTCACAGAAATTGAAAAAATACCCTAAAATTCACGTGGAACCAGAAAAGATACTAGATAGCCAGTTCAATCCTGAGTGGAAAAAATATGAAAGGGATTGCTATTACAAATTTCTAGAGAGTTATAGTGATTTTAAAAAAAAATATGGGGCTGGTGAGGTGGCTCAGAGGTTTAAGAGCACTGGCTGCTCTTCCAGAGGTCCTGAGTTCAATTCCCAGCAACCACATGGTGGCTCACAACCATTGATAATGAGATCTGGTGCCCTCTTCTGGCCTGCAGGCAACATGCAGGAGCAATATTGTATACATAATAAATAAATAAATCTTAAAAAAAAATATGGTGCTCATTCTGAACGTATATTTTTGTACCAATACCAATGTGGGCCTAATTTAACCTCTACACACACACACACACACACACACACACACACACACACACACACACACACACACATCTATTACCCTGGACAAAAATCAGATCCACATAAATCAAAGGCTTCAATTCAAAACCTAAAGTGCTAAAACTGGTAGAAGAAAATGTAGGCACCACCCTACAAGATACAGTTGCAGGAAAGGACTTTCTGAACAGGACTCTGTGTGGGAATTAAGGTCACAACTGACAACTGGGGTCTCATAAAACCAAAAGGCTTTTGTATACCTAAGGAAACAATCAGTTGAATAAAGAAGAAACCCACAGAATGGGAAAGAATCTATCAGCCATACATCTGAGAGATAATTAATATCCAAAATATACAAGTCAAGGAAACAAATGACTCAATTAAAAGGGGGCTAGAAATCTGAACTGAGATTTCTCAATAGAAAAAAATATTTCTGTTAATGAAAATATTTTTATTAATGCTTTGAGATTTTCATACAATATATTTTGATTACATTCACATACACCCCATCTCTACTTTTCCCAGATTCTTTTCCACCTTCCTACACATTCAATTTCTATCTATCTATCTATCTATCTATCTATCTATCTATCTACCTACCTACCTACCTATCCATCCATCCATCCATCTTTCTCTCTCAAATATAGTTTGTGTTGGCTGACTACTCTTGGGTGTGAGGTCTGCCCTGGAGTGTGGTCATTGTACCAAGGTATTCACACCATTGAAAAAAAAAATCGACTTTTCCTTTCCAAGCAGCAATCAAATGCCAATAAGTCCTCAGCTAGGGGGACTGGGGCATAGGACTTTGTGTCCACCTCCCCTTCTCCAAAATGAGATTTCGTCTGCTTGAGTCTGTGTAGGTATTTTGCATGCTGTCACAAGTATGGTGAGTTCATATGTGGATCTTCCCCATAACGTCTGGACAACACTGATTTCTTGACGCCAACTGGACATAACAGGGACAATAAGAGAACTGCTAAAGGTATCATGATTTCTGATTTTTTTAACAGAAAAATATGGAGCGCTTCACGAATTTGTGTGTCATCCTTGTGCAGGGGCCATACTAATCTTCTCTGTATCGTTCCAGTTTTAGTGTCTGTGCTGCCGAAGCGAGCACATGATTTCTGATTTTAAATTATACTAAAAAGTGATGGATATGAAAACAGCATAGATGGTACTACCATAAAAATAGACACATACATCAATGAAATAAAATGGAAGCCCCAGACATATTTCCACGCACCTCTGGACACATGGTTTTTGACAAAGGGACCAAAAATAAACATCGGGGGGAAGGACAGCATCTTCAGTGGTACTGGTCAAACTGGACAGGCAGCTCCATGTATAAGAAGGAAAGGAGATCTAATCTCCCACTTTACACAAAACTCAGCTCCAAATGGATCAAAGACCTCAATGTAAGACCTGATACCTTGAATCTGATAAAGGGAAAAGGGGGAGGGAGATGCTGGAGCCTACTGGCATGGGAAGGGACTTCCTGAACAGGATGCAGAAGCAGCCATTAAGACTGACAATCCACACATGAGACCTCATGAAACCAGAAATTTTCTGTGTGGCAAAGAATACCATATTCCTGTGAAGAGTTAACCAATGGAATGGGGAAAAAAATCTTTATCAACTATATGTCTAACAAGATTAGTATCTAGACTATGCAAAGACTAAAAAAACTAAATATCAAGGTCACTATTTCTTTTAAAAAATGTTTTGGGCTAGTAATATTATACAACTACCGAAACCCCTGACTTTTCTACCACACTTTAGAGAAGTTTCAGCAAAAAATACATTACGTTGAAAATTTCAAAAACTGTATGCACACTTATGACAGCTACGTGAAATGTGTTGTCATGGGGATTTAAAAGGAACACAAAGCTGCAGAATTGGTTTTATTAACAGGAGAAGGACAAGTAAAAATGGTTTAAACTATGTATTGTTCTAAAAGTTATTTTAAGAATAAATAAATATTTAAGCAAAGTGAAATAATATTGCTTTAGACAGATGGCACAAAGCCCAGAGCCCCTTTCAGACAAGCAATTTATTTCAGGAAAAGACCCAGGTTGTACATGTCTGTGACTCATTAAGTGGGATTGTAGCCCAACATCGACAGTGCCATCTGAGAAAAAAAAATCAAAATTTATATTGTCGGTAGAGTAAGAATTGACATTAAGAAAAGAGCAAAATTAAGACTATTTTTAGAAAGTTAAAGGCACATCCAAGTTTGTTTGTGAAGGGTTTTCTAATTTTAAAACATGGCAATGTTTTCAAATGGACTTAGGTGATTCCGCAGGAGATATATTGCCCACGAGATCATTTGATATATTTTTGTGTTCTCCATGTTAAGAGCTCAGTAAATATTTGTTGAGTAAGTGAATGAGTACATGGATGGATTTATGGAAAGCTTCCATGAAAACACATTTATCCAACTTTGTGAGCTTTGTGATATTTAGCAAAATAGTTGCAATTTTCACCAATGAAATGAGAATAATGTTACATAATATGAGGCCCTGTCTACTTCAAATAGGAGTTTAACCCAGGTGTAATACCTATAATATCTATCTAACAGTATCTATAAACCAAGACTGTCAGAACAAAATCAGTAACTTCTTCACAATGAAGATCTATAACCATATATATTTATAAGAGGGAAGATCTAGCTTTTTGTTTGCCCCCAACCAATGCTATCACCTTGGCTCCTATACAAATTGGAATTGTTGACATTTTAGTAAAAGTTCAATTTAATTCTGTAGCAGATGCATGCCCCTCCCCAACCCGGGAATGCAGAACTGTTTTCCACTTCAACTCTGAGGAGTGAAGCCAGGTTTTCATACATGCTAGACCAGCATTCTACCCCCGAGCTACATCTCCAGCCCTTAGAATTCTTTCTCATGAGCCTAGTGTATTCTAAGAATGTGGGTGTCTTCGATCACTCTTAGACTCGTGTTTGGCTTCCTGCACTAAAACTGACTTGTGTCTGTTGGGCTAAGAAGCCTAAACTCTTTCCCCTGTGTCTCCACAGAGTTGGCAGGCAGAAGTGTGCTCAGGAACTCTTTCTATCCAGGTGGGGACACAGAAACGCTTGTCCCTGTGCCATGACCTGAACGCTTTGGGGACTGCTTTAACTGAGGTGAAAGGGAATGAAGAAAGGGCAGACACACCGTGGTGGTGTGAAAGAAAATGGCCTCCGAAGGGAGTGGCACTATTAGGAAGTGTGGCCTTGTTGGAATAGGTGTGATCTTGTTGGAGGAAGTGTGTTACTGTGGAGGCAGACTTTGAGGTTTCATATATGCTCAAGCCACAACCAGTGGGACAAACCACTTCCTGTTGCCTGTGAGTCAAGATGTGGGAACTCCCAGTTCCTTCTTGAGCACCATGTCTGCCTGCATGCTGCCTTGCTTCCCGCCATGATGGTAATGGAGTAAACCTCTGAAACTATAAGCCAGCCCTAATGAAATGTTTTCCTTTATGAGAGTTGCTGTGGTCATGATGTCTCTTCACAGCAATAGAACCCCTAACTAAGACATTAAGAAAAGCTGGGATCATGTGGGTTGTGTGCTCTGATAGAGATGCGCCAGCACCAGCCTGGAAACACAGCACATTTCTTGTATATATCTGCATCTGGGAATTGGGTTTATTATATACAGCTGAATGAGGAAGAATGTTTAGCTAATCTTGGTGGAAGGTCTTATGGGGGGACAACCTCAGGCTGCAATCATTTGGTAAGAGGAAGAAATCCATACTTTCTGCATACACTGTCAATATTCACACAAGAATCTGGGTAAAGCTTTGCCATTTCCCCAAACCTGACCCAGGGAAGGCTTTGCATGGGTCTGAGGAATGGCAGCCCCTGATGTGGCTGTGCCCATATCAACAACACATATTCACTCAGGACTTCATCCTCTCTCCACAGCCATGGATGGTCAAGGCTGAGAGCTGCATCTTGACTTTTAGTTTGGTATCCCCCTCATTAGGTGGTTCACTGAGTTATCACTTTAACCACATTTCACCCTGTCTATCAAGCTTTCCTATGAGCAGCCCCCAGAGGGTGTTACATAGAGCCTGTCCACGAAGGAGAGACCATCCTGGCACCAAGGGCTACTGGTAGAACCTTTTTTTTTTTTTTTTTTTTTTTACTGCTTTTCTGGCCATGTGAATCCTGCCCCTTACACCAGCTAAGAAAACAAGGTCCATCTATTACATGTCAATAGTGTTCTCTCTCTCTCTCTCTGTCTCTCTCTGTGTCTCTCTCTCTGTCTCTCTCTCTGTCTCTCTCTGTCTCTCTCTGTCTCTCTCTGTCTCTCTCTCTCTCTGCCTATTCAAGCAGTGACCTTAAAACTCCAAAGCCACAGGTAAGCAACAGGCTATGGATCAATCAGAGCTTCTACAGACAGTGAAGTAGCTCCAGGTCATGAAGAATTGTGTCTTTGGAGTCAGACCACTGAGTCTACATTACAGATTCCATTCACTCTATGTGCATTTTGGACAAATCTCATTCTCTATAAAATGGAGATAATATTACTACCCACTCTTTAGAGTTATTGTGAGGATTTCATGGGCCCATGCCTCTGTGGGGTATCTGTATCTATGAGGTACATATTTTAAGACCCTCCTACATGTGCCTGAAACCACAGATAGTACCCAACTCTATACTATTTGTGTATCTGCTCTATGTACATAATTATGATTACCTTTTGCCTATATGCTTTGTAGTTTTTATTGACTGAATTCTTGCTTTTATTAAGTAAAATGATGGTCTCTTGAGCACAGTTCTATGGTTGTAACAACTGACATAATAACCAAGATAGCTGCTAATTAATGGTTGGGGAGCATATGACTATCTTAGAGTAGGAAAAGAGTTGGGCAAGTTGGAGAGGATGCTAACTGAAAAAGGTAGATTAAAACTTTCAAACGCCAACATCTCATCAAGCAATCCTAAAACTGATTGTCACCTCTTTAACCAGAAGATCAGTTCCGGGCCATAACCCAGACACAAAGCTAAATGATAGGTAGATCAACTGGCTGTGCCTTTCTGGTTCAAACAGAACAAAGCTAAAAGATAACCTTGTGGCAATAAATTGGTTAGTTATGCCTTGTCTCAAACACCCACTCCGAGTTTGGGGCCACATAGAAAAGCTTTTAACTGAATTCAAAGTTTTAAAACCAACAGTAAGGACACAGTTAATTATTTCTTCTTTGGTTGGTTTGAGGAAGCAGAGTGCAAGATTCACATCCAAAGCTCACATTCTCTGGGCTGAATGAAGTTTTGTGTCCTCCTCAATAAAGCCTCAACTGACAAAGACTCAACATGACTTGGACTTTGGGATTTTTTTTTCCCAATTGGCATACCTTATGCTATTATTGCACAATGTATTATTCTTTCCCTAAACTAGTGGTTCTCAACCTATGGGTTGTGACCCCTTTGGGGAGTGTCAAATGACCCTTTCACAGGGGTCACCTAAAGCCATCATAAAACACAGATATTTATATTACAATTCATAACAGTAGCAAAATTATGAAGTAGCAACAAAATAATTTTATAGTTGGGGATTATCACAATATGAGGAACTGTATTAAAGGGCCACAGCATGAGGAAGGTTGAGAACCACTGTCCTAAACCCTGGTCTCAAGTTTCCTTGACATTTCTTCTGGACTTTGGTTCTTTGACTGCAAAGTTATTGGTCCTTTCCATCTCCTCAATGTTTTCTAACTTTGAAAACACTGGTGATGTTTTCAAATAAGTCGGAATCATCAGGCTAGAAAAATAAATAGTCTGAGAAATCACTTGATACATACACAATTTTACCATTCTCAATATTAAGAACTTGGTGATATTCGTTGAACAAGTGAATGAGTTCACGCATGGACTCATGGGAAAACTTAGATCATCTCCTCTAAGGACCAAGGAGATTATTCAACTCTCTGGGAACAGATACACTGACAAAAGAGTGATCAATACCCCAGGCAGTACAGTCTAAGATTTTGCAATGTCATTTGAGACAGTGCACAGTTTAAAATTTGTGATTTGTTTACTTCAGGAATTTTCCATTTAATGTTTAGAACCATTGTTGACCATGAGCAAATGAAATATAGGAAAGATACAGATAAGAGTACTGTATTTGAAAAGACCCTAAAATAAGAGCTGGCATTTGGTTCCTGGACTAGGAAGTGATTTACTAAGCATGTGTCAGAGCCCCTCCCACTTGCTGTGGTAAGGGGCCTTGGTGTTTGTATGGGGGATGAGAGATTAGACCTACTAAAACACATCTTGTTTTGAAAAGCTGATGACCCCTTGATATTCCACCCATTGTGAGCCATGTCTCTAGTGAGACAAGGAGAAACCCATTTTCTCTGAGCTCTCTTACCATGATATGAAACCATATCCACATGCTTCTGCCAGGACCTATGAGAAACTTGAGCTCTTGATGTCTCCCTTTGCTGGAGAGCATCTTTTTCTGACTCTCTGGATCCTAATGTGACAACAAGGCTCATATAGTCTGTTCATCACTAGGTAGAGTCCCTCACATCCATAGAGAAGAAAGCCTCACCTAGGCCCCACATCTGAGCTAGTATCTTAGTTGGACTTTCTTGTCAGGACCACCAACTCCTAAATAATGACATGGAGACTTAGCATTAATTATGAAAGCTTGGCCTTTAGCTTAGGCTTATTCCCAACTGGCTCTTATAACTCAAATTAACCTATTCTACTAATCTGTGTTCTGCCACGTGGCCCTCTCCTTTGTGCTGTATATCCAACTTCCTCAGTGTCTTGTTGGCATCTCTTACAAGCCTAGATTCATCTTCATTTCCTCTCTCTCCCAGAAAGTTCCACCTATTCTCTCCTGCCTAGCTATTGGCCATTTAGCTCTTTATTAAACCAATCAGAAGGCACCTTAGGTAGAGACACATTTTTACAGTGTACAAAAAGATTATCCCACAATAAAGATAAATTCGGGTCAATATTTCATCCATGATCACTTCTGGCCTTCTGAAAGTTTTTTAAAACAATGAGGATAGTTGTCACCAGGAAAGTCTTTAAGATGCACTGATTCGGGTGCCAATGTACTACTTTAAAAATAGTAACCCTACCATGAATTTGGTGCTGGCCACTGCTTTGCTCTTCATTACAGCTCCATTTTAAATGATCTACCCTAAATATGCTCTGATTTTTATGTGCTTTTTAACAGTCTATACATGACACCCCATTGGATGTGCCTTTGAGCCTAGCATCTCCAACTTGTCATGTTCCTTTTGCTCATTAGCATGCTTGCAACAGTAGCAGTGTGTTCATTGTTGTTCAGTCTCCTGTCATGCCCTGTGTCCTGTCACATCATCATTTCTGGCCCCTACTGTTGACATTTTAATTGCTTCCATGTTTGTTAGCTTACTTGCTGTTACAAACGAGCCTGCAGCCCTATAGCTATCACATGCTGCCTTTGTGTAAGCACGTCATGATTTTAGTTGTTACAAAAGCTGTGGCATCTACCACATGACCTCACTTTGTGTTCTTCATGTGGACTTTACAATCCATATAGAAGATGTTTCTTCTCCCAGCAAGAGTGAGGAAGCCTGGGAAGAGGATAGCTCTCAAGATGCTCTTCAGGATTCTAAGTAAATGGCCAAATCACAACTTTCCTTGAGTACTTCAGGGAGCAGAATTGCAGTGAAACTTCTGCAAAAGAGCCCTGGTGCTACAATCCTAGACAAGCATCTTACTGTTCCGCACCATTAGAGAAAGAGGCAACAGCTCCTCTACACAGATCCACATGACAGACACAAGGCGGAGTTCACCTCCAGAGAGGAATGAGCTCATAAAACTCAGGAGCAGATGCAGTCTAGGATTGCTGAGGTCAGACCAGGGCAACAGAGTACTGCTTGAAGCCCTCTCTGTAGGCATAGCTGCATGTGCTCAGCAAGAGCAGTTGTTAACAGTTTAAAGGTGAAGTGCTGTCCACAGGCTCATATGTCTGAACATTTGGTTGACAGCTAGTGGTGCTATTTGGTGGAGGCTATGGAACCTTCAGGAATTGGGGGCTAGCTAGGGGAAGTGGGCTACCAGGAGGTAGGACTTGAAGGTTATAGCCATCCTTGCTTCTGGCCCAGGATCTTTCTTCTTTTGGTTGATAGTGATGTGAGTAAACCATGCCAGAAATTCCCACTGTCATAGCCTCAAACCACCTCAGCCACCATGCTTTCTATCCTGGCTAGATTTTATTGTCAACTTAATACAACCTAGTTGTGGTAATTTGAATGTAATTGGCCCCCATAATCTCATAGGGAGTGGCACCATTAGGAGGTGTGGCTTTGTTGGAGTAGGTGTGGCCTTGTTGGAAGAAGTGTGTCACTGTGGTAGTGGGCTTTGAGGTCTCTTATGCTCAAGATACCCAGTGTCTCGGTTCACTTCCTGTTGCCTATGTAAGATGTAGAACTCTCATCTACCTTTCCAGCACCGTGTCAGCCTGCACACTACCATGTCCTACCATGAGGATAGTAGACTGAACCTCTAAACTGTGAGCCACCCAATTAAATGCTTTCTCTTATAAGAGTTGCTGTGGTTATGGTGTCTCTTCACAGCAACAGAAACTCAAACTAAGACACTAGTGTCACTTGGGAAAGGGGAAACTCAAATTGAAGACTTGCCTGGATTGATTGGTCTGTGGAGGATTGTATTGATGATTGATAGAAGTGGGCAGCACTATCCCAAGGAAGGTCATCCTAGACTGTATAAGAAAGCTAGCAGAGAGAAAGGATGAGAGTATTCTTCCATGGTTTCTGCCCCAAGTTTCTGCCTTGAGTTCCTGATGACTTCCCTAAATGATGGATTGTGACCTGAAAGTATAAGCGGAAATAAACCCCCTGCCCCCAGATTGTTTTTGGTCCATGCTTTATCATAGCAACAGTGAAGTACACCAAACATCTTCCCTGCCATGATGGACTGGTGTAGTCAGAAGTTTTTCTGTGTCCCAGCTGGCAGTCAGGACAGATCTTTCCCACTCACATCCCCCAAGTAAACACACAGAGGCTTATATTATTTACAACTGCTTAGCCATTAGCTCAGGCTTATTACTGACTAGCTCTTACACTTAAATTAACCCATAATTCTTATATATGTTTAGCCACATGACTTGGTACCTTTTCTCAGTTCTCTGACTAGCTCTTACACTTAAATTAACCCATAATTCTTATATATGTTTAGCCACATGACTTGGTACCTTGTCATCTTGCTTCTTCTGTGTCTGGCTGGCGACTCCTGACTCAGCCCTTCCTCTTCCCAGCATTCTCCTCGTCTGCTCACCCCGCCTATACTTCCTGCCTGGCTACTGGCCAATCAACATTTTATTAAACCAGTATATAAAAACATTATCCCACAGCAGACTAGAACTGTTAGCCAAAGCAAATTCCTCCTCTCTCACACAGTTTCTATAGATTTCCTGTCACAGAGATGAGGAAAGGAACGAATGCAACAGTTAATCATGAAGAGAAGTGAAATACACAGAGAAAGATGTTGTTTGTGGCTCAGGAGACAGCTCAAAGACGG
>CABHPH010159920.1:0-28312 GCA_902168325.1 Peromyscus nudipes | reverse complement strand
GTTTTGTTTAGAGGACCATGTTGTTGAGACTTGATGGGTATAGTTTCCTTGTCATGTACAGAAGACACTATCTTGCATTAGATGTCCAGTCCTCTAGGCTCTTACAATCTTTCTGATCCCTCTTTTGTGATGTTCCTTGAGCCGTCTGTGTGGGGGTTGTGTTGTAAATCCATCAGATGGGGTGGGGCACCCCACAGTCAGTTGGTCTCTGCATTTTGACCAGCTGTGACTTTCCAGAATGGTCTCTGCTGCAAATAGAAGCTTCTTTGATGAGGGCTAAGCTACACTTCCCTGTGGGGATCAGAGTAAGTATTTAGAATGTAGTTGGAAATAATATTGGTTGAGGAAAGTGGCAGTAGTAGGTTCTCCTTTATGGCCTATGGATTAACGAGCCATGGACAGAAGTTAGATTAATAATGTCAGATATTAGTTTCTTTTCATTGAAGTTAGATGGCTCTTGATTACCACTGAGATGTGTGTTACTTTTTTCTTTACTGGATATCTTACTGTACTGGTCACTTTTGTGGTTCATAGATGTTTCAGCCAGGCTACTAGAATTTCCTAAATTATTTTTTTTGGCATTATTTGTAGGTCTTGCAAATTGAAACACCCCCTCTGTATTCATTGACTATGAATTCTGGCATTGCTTTATGGTGAGATAAGAAACTTGAAGTCAGTTAAGCAGATTTCAGGGAATAGGAAGATTTTTATAAAATATGCCCCAAGGAATCTCATTCAAATATCCTTCTTTTGTGAAATGGTCAAGGGGTGTGTATTGATAAAAAAATTAATCTTTAATTTTGGTTCATGCAAGTAAACTGGACAGTAAGCATTATAACTCTAAGAAACCTCAAGGTGAACATCCAAGAGTGAGCTTTCTGTAGAACCTCTTCTAAAAAGCATGCCTTTAGGGGAATAGGTAACTACATAGGCATCTTCAAGGTAAAAAAGACTGTTTTACCTGTTTCTTCAACAATTTTACTCAGGTAATACAGATCCTAGAAACTTCAAGAGTAAAAGTGTCCTGAATGTTATGTCTGTATTTGATCCCATCAATATTAGTGTTCCCTTATTAGATCACAGGCACTATTAAAAATTATCTCTTCAGTAATGTATGTGGAATGATAAATGAATTGGAAAGTCTGAACTTGGAAATATTTATCTTAGATAAATGTACCACACACTTAAAAATCTAAAAGGAGCAAAAACCCAAGGAAAAATAGACTATTGGTATTTGCTGAATATTGCTAAGGAATAAAAGGTTAAATAAAACAGATGGAATCTTCCCCCAATTACTATTGGCTGAGATGGGACTGTGAACATTCAGAATCCAAATAACAAATAATCCAAAGGTCATCTTTGTTTTTGAAGCATAAAATCCAATTTCTTCTGCAGAACATTTTCTCTGCTGGATAACTGAATAGCCGACTCTGCTTTAATTTCCAGAGAACAATTCAGTTTAAGGTGAAGGGCTCCCAGGCACACATTGCTCTCAGGAAATCAGGTTCTGAGGCCCCATCAGAGGAAAGGTCTAAATGAAGACAACTATGACCTTCTGCTGATGACATTATTTGCCAGGAGCAAGCAGTTTCTGATGGAGGTGTGGAAAAACTGCTGCATTCTGCTATGGCCTCGACATTCTCAAGTTTTATAGAATCCAAAGCAAACCCATGATATGAGCACCCGCACAGACACCCAGATTACTAATGAGTGATTTAGTGATCTGTGGGCTGGAGGTGACCCACCACGTCGATATCTGAGTATTTAACTCTTTGGTGCGGCAGGCACATGGACGAGTGTAGAAACACTTGAGGAAATGACTGTGTGTTGTTTTGTGTCACAGTACAGAGGCTGATGCCTTCATCCATGAAAAGAATGAGTAGAGATAAATTCTATTTATTTACTTTAAAATTCATGAGGACAGATTTGTGAACTGAAAGAAAAATCACAAAAAACGAACAAGATGGAATCACATAGATTAACTCTTGGTTAATTCTTTTTTCAGTGACCCCCTCATTCTGTACTTTCCTCGCCTTCTGTTTTCCTACAGCTAACACTTGCACATACACCCACACAGACAGCCTCTGTCAGAGACAAACACTCTAGGAAGGATTATACTGAACATGGAGGAGCTTCAGTCAGCTCAGGAAGCTCAGACCTCAGCTAACACAGTGTGGCTGTTGGGTAATGACCCAGGCAAGTGGAATGAGGAGACTGAGAAGGAATGAAGGGATGACAGATGTGCTTGGCAAATTACACTGCTTACACTGTGCTCATCAAAGTTCAGCTCAAGTTCAAGAAAATATTTGTGGACAATTTCATGAATAATTCAGTTTGAATTTTGCTATTAGCTTTTAGTGAAAACCATGAAGCAATTGATGTTACGATAATTTGTAGCAAACTGTGTATTTTGCTATCTTGCGTCTGTTCTAAATTCTACCAGTCCCTTTTTAATGAGAAGCCTATATAGGCTGGCGATAGCTAGGCTCTTTATTTATGACAGGGCCCAGGAAGATGTTCATCTTGTATTAGTTTCTTAAATAAAAAAGAATCAGATTTGTTCTTTTAGAATTTCATACATGTATAAACTATATTTTAATCATATCATCCTGATTCTTTTCAGGCCTCTGGCACCATGTACCATTCAGATCCTTTTCTCATGGTTCATTCAATATAATCAGTGCTGTCTGTAAGTGTACAGGTAAAGGAACACCCCCTGAAACATGGGCAGCACAATTACCTGAACCTATTCCAGCAGCCTTCAACTGTCAAAGCTCCTCAGCAGAGGGACTTCGGGACCCTCTTATCTTAACTACACTAGAATTAGGATTGGTTTAATCTAATGCAGGTCTTCTGTAGGCAGCCACAGCCACCATGAGTTTATGAATGCAACTGCCTTGTCATGTCCAGAAGGCACTGTTTCTTAGCAGTCTTCCCCAACCTCCCGCTCTTACAATCTTTCCGTCCCGTCTTAATCATGTTAACATCACTGGACTTTCTAGAAATACATTCAAATAATTTGAAATATTTTAATATTGAGAAACTTGTAATTGGACATCTTTATTTCATAGTCACCATTTAAAAATAGCTATGTACAAATAGGTTTTTCTTTTTTCTCCTTTTTTTTTAAGCACCCCTACTTCAGATATTAACAGAAGTCATTTGGTAACACTTTTAAAGCCTTCCAAGGCGTTTTTTCCCTGCCTTTGCACAAAACAGGCTGTAAAGAATATTATAACTATTTCAACAATGAGGACTCTGGGACACATTCACATTCTGTTCTAGACTGATAGCTTTTATATAGGAGAAATTGAACTATCATTTTGATTATTTTTTCTATCAAGATTTGTAAGTTTATTCTAAGATTAGGCTGAGATTTTTATAATAAAATTAATTGAAGCCCAGTAGATTTACAATGACAGTGTGTACAGAGGCATGCTTCGACTTCTGTGGCAGGCCCCAAGTCATGTTCATGTTCCATGCTTCCACAAACACTTGCCAGGTGTACTTTGGGCTGCTGATTAGAAGGCAGCTGCCTTGAGATCTACCACATTAAGAAATGCCAATAAAAATAATCTAAGTAGAATCAACTATGTGTGATTCCAGTCCTAATGCAGAAGTTAGACAAATTTCTTGAGACTCATATGAAACTGAGAAGACAAAGACACTTCCAGGACACTTATGATGCAAGGCCTTGTGAGGTTATAGGACCTGTGGCTTTCAGTGACAATATTGTTAAATAAACGTGTGTTAGAAACAGCAGGAGGAGATAATTGCACTGCTATTTGTGGGGGCAGGGTGAGTAAGGTAAAACTGAAACTAAAGAAAACTAATGAGAAACCATAACTTGCCTTGAGTCAAAAGAGGTTGGAGGGAACGAGGTGTGTCATAGGGTAATTGTGGTGGTTTGGAAGTAAACGGCTTCCAAAGAGACTGGCACTATTAGGAGGTGTGGCCTTGTTGGAGGAAGTGTGTCCCTGTGGGGGTGGCCTTTGAGGTCTCTTTTGCTCAAGCTTCCCTCTGTGTGACCATCACTCGACTTCCTGCTGCTTTCTGGTCAAGATGCAGCACTCTCAGCTCCAGCACCATGTCTGCCTGCAGGCTGTCATGCTTCCCCTCATGATGATAACGGACTGAACCTCTGAAACTGCAAGTGATTCCCCCTCCACAATTAAATGCTTTCAGTTATGAGTTGCCATGTTATAGTGTCTTCACAGCAATAGAAATCCTAAGACAGTAATGTTGACCATAACTAAATTAACGTAAGTACATTACTCACTTGTAATAGCTCTTGTTAATAATACTGAAACAAACCAAAATGCTGCTTCAATCAAATCAGTCAAATTTGATTTGATACACTGTATCTTGGGCCACCTGTTACGAATCAAAGATGGGGAAGACTTGACTCTTTTTGAACTTCGTTTAATTTTGCTCCTTTAAGAAATTATCTTTGGAGGCACAAGAAATGGCTCAGCAGTTAAGAGAATGTGTTGTTCTCCCAGAGAACTGGTTTCCAGCACCCACATAGGCAACCACTTGTATCACTAATTCCAGGCTATCCAAGCCCCTCTTCTGACATCTCAACACAGCATGTTTTATTGGGGTTACTTACAGAAATACGGGGGGGCGGTTTATAGAAGCAGAAATATCTCAAAGACAGCTGTATCAACAGTGTCCACCCCAGCATGACTGACAGCTCATGAAAGCTGGGAACCTGGAGCACACTGCACAGACTGTAGGTAGCTCAACAGGTTGGAGGTTTTCTTTCCAGGTGTCTCAGTTGGCCTAAGCCTTCCCAGGCTGCTAAACTGGTGTCTGTTTTGGTCAGGCAGCTTGTCTTGTCTGGGAGTCGTCTGTCTTGTCTGGGAGTCGTCTTTGTAGCCTGACTTGTCTGAGAGTGGCTCCCGGCAGTCTTTACTGTTTACTCCTGGAGAGAGGGACCTAGTGAATCTTGTCAGTTTCAGGGACTTCCTGAAGCTATCTTGAGTTGTTTACTTTCTGTCTTAAGGAGCTTTCTCTGCAAATCAGAACATTTCAATCTCAGAGGAAACTGCTATACAACAGGTCTCTCTAGGATAGAACCACTATAGAGAGACAGATTTTATCAGCTGTTCAAAGTTCAGATTGACTGCTGATGTAGGGATGGTCATACGCTGTTTGGTAGTAAAGAATTTGGGTGACATAAAGACTATTTTATAATAGTTCTCAGAAAGGGAAGGAAGGAATAGAAGAGGGAAAATGAATTTTTATGAAAGGAAGAAACTCAGAAATTCCCTTACTGTGTCTGATAAGGAAACTACCATTTTGAACACATAAACTACAGGCTGAAGTCCACTGCAGAATGAGATGTTTATTCAGAGGCATTTGATAGCAAAGCCTGTTCTTTCCTGCTTTTAAGACTAGCATACGGTTAGCCGGGCGGTGGTGGCACACGCCTTTAATCCCAGCACTCGGGAGGCAGAGCCAGGCGGATCTCTGTGAGTTTGAGGCCAGCCTGGGCTACCAAGTGAGCTCCAGGAAAGGCGCAAAACTACACAGAGAACCCCTGTCTCGAAAACCAAAGAGAATCAAAGAAAAAAAAAAAAAGACTAGCATATGGTGGTACCCCAGGCTAGCCTTGCCAGTTCCCAATCTGATTGTGTTATCTCCACTTTTTCTTTCACTCTCGTCTGATTTGTCTTGCCCACAACACTTCTCTGATTAGAGTACTGACTATGTGGAGGCATTTCTTCTTGTTCCCTTCTGTTGTAGAAGCAAAAGAGCTGGCGATTGAATGGGCCTCCACTGAGTTGCAGAGTTGCAGACCTCAGGGTTGGCACACTCTGGGAACTCTTGTTTCTCTGCCACTACCCTCTACTTTCAGGTCTAAGCCTTATTTTAATTTTTTATAAGGAAAAAATGATGGATTCTGACAACCAAGAAACAGATGAAGGTATCAGTGCCACAGTGGGGGCCAGAGAAAATGGAATAGAATGCAGCTAAGATACAAACAAACAAACAAACACACAAAACGAAACAAAACCATCCAGGGATCCAGCAACATGCCAGGCATGTTCTTAACTGTTCTCAGCCTTGGTTTGTTTCTGATGAACTGGATCCTATGTTAACATGACGGAACTGCAGGAATTTGCAAATATCTTTTTATTCACTAAAGGCAGAAAGGAAATGAGCTTTAGATTGATACAAAATTCAATCATCCTCAAAAAGCCCATTTTCCTCCTCTTCCTTTTCTTTTAGTGCGCTGCATTTTGGCTCATTTGTTGAGGCTGACAGAGTTCTCAGACACAGGGGAGCCAGGATGAAATGTTTAAGAAAGTGGCAAAACAGAAGCGACTTTGAATGAACTGTAACTAATTCTATGTGATTAAATTATGCTAAAGATAATATGCATGTCTATTCACACTGAAAAAACAAGTAACGTGTTTAAGCGAAGTCCACAGGAACTTTGTTTTAAATTGTGTCTCTTAAGACAAAATTCAATTAAATTATTTTCTATTAAAAGTCACTCTTTCCAAAAACATGACATACATGTATTTGGTATGTTCAAGACCATCTGTATACAAGTCTTAGATTCTGAACTAATTAAACATTAACATTCACAAAGGAATTGATTTCTTGGTCAAGAACTCATTTATGGATACAAAGAATGAATTGACAACGTATTTTTTTCCACTATAGCCACAGACCATCATGAAACAACAAGCTAGCATGATTCTTCTAGTATCAGTTATAGATTGCTGTAAGGCCTATTTTAGAAATAAAGGAGGCAGGACTTCTGTATTAACAACATTGGGAGAATATAGGGATTCTTACTTGGTAAGTATATACAGAGCAAGATGTATTTTAAATTTACAACAATGACAGCAAAACTAATAATTGATAATAATAGTAATTAGTAATAATCACTAATAATAATAATTGATAAATAGTTTAAGACATACCAGTGTTATAAAAAATCCAAAAACAAAAGAAGGAACAAAATATATAGCAAGTTAGATATAGGAAAATCCTGGCTGAGTAAATGGGAGACGAAGGATATTTGGGGAATAAAAATACAGTCTGAATTGTAAATAATGTAAAGATTTTAATAAGGTGGAAAGATGGGAACTAATAGCTAAAAATAGTTATAGCTCAATATGCGTGTTTTAAGATTGTATTTACTTAAAATACACACATGCACATATGTTCAGTTATGACAATGGCAATGCATAAAGATGCATTTGAAAATCTAAAGGTGGCTTGTGACATTTTTATTCAAATATCAAATGAACTTAGTTTATATCTATTTTGTAGTTACTGCTACTTCTAAATAGTACATGATTAGATAAGAAGGATTACTACTAGCAATCACTTATTTAAAACTACACAGAAACCAGGCCCAGATGCCATCTGAAGTCTGGTGAGATTGCTGTAATTTTCTTTACATGACACAGAGTTTGCTTGAACCACACAAGATTTATTAGTCTACATGTCCCTCCCAATGTGACAGAGACAGACAGCTTTTTTCTCTCTCTCCTTCATGGCTGTCAAATACTCATTTATGTTTCCACACTCATTTTATTTTCCACCTCTTCTATGAGGCATCTTGGCAACCCACAAATTATTTCTGATTTTTCAAGGGTCCGTTAATAGAAATTCTATTCTCAAACACCATTGGAGTACTCTTATCTTTCATGGTTTGTTAGCACATGATGGTCTCTATTCTAATAGTTGCGTGGTGAGTTCAAAAAGCTGTCAATATAGCAAAACAAAATAAATTAAGATGACTTTCTCCAGGCCTATGAAGGCGGACCTGACATAAAAGTAAATAGCAAGTTGTCATGTGAGGACCTGGGGACAGTTAGTGTTCCACAAGCTTGTTTGGAGGGTGGGAGAGGCTGTTATGTTGTTGCTAGGTTAGATCAGAGCTGGATATTTAGCTTAGTTTAGATTTTGTTTTGTTTTTGAGACAGTTAAGCAATATGCAATTACGAAGGCTAATTTTATACCCCAGCTATGTAGCCCTGGCTGGACTCAAACTCATGATCTTTCAGGTTCAGCCTCCTGAGTGCTGGGTTATAGTTATATACTATTAGAGCTAGCTTAGAACCTCTATTCCTCTTCATCTCAGTTTCTACCTCTATTTCAAGCTCAGTTCAGATATCCAAAGATTTACTAAAGTCAAGATATACTTTAAAAGTTTTGATTTAGGCTGAAGTGAAGAGGCTGAATTATGAAAATGTTCTATAGGACACATAGTCAGTGATGATCCACAGTTCCATCTGAGTTTAAAAACGGCATTGCATGGACAGATGATGACATAGTGAGCCTAAATCATGCTCCAGACTCATCTAGAAGAACAAAAGTATTGGGCACTTTGAATTTCCTTCACACTTTTCTGCTGTTACTTTTTTGATAAAAGGACTCATCTAATGTAGTGAACAATAGGCTGTGGTTGTTTCTTTCCAAATAGTTATATGGTGGACTCTAAAAGCTGTCAGTAAAGCGAAACAGAACCAAGCAAATAGAAGTGCTCATCAGTTGACCTAGGAGGCTTTATTTGACACAAAATAGTGAAATAATGAGCTGTCAGCGGAGTGGGACATACAGGACATTCAGTTACCCAATTAAGAAACCCCTTCTTTTGTAGGTAGCTGGAATGTGGCCCACTGTGTAGTCCCACACTCGGCTTTTAAGCAGTTATGTCACGTTTTTAGTTAGCAAAGCAATTTAGACTAAAGTCACCTTTAAAATTCAGATACTCATGGTCTCTGTTAAAGGGCTTGGAAGGAGAAGGGGATGCGCATTTCAGAGAATATCCTAAGCAAAGAAAGGATCTGAACTCATGTCTTCCCATTTGCTTCATGCCCGTGGGTCCTCAGTAGGTGTGAATGAAAGAGTAAGAATGTGTGGAAGGTTTCTTCTTTTTTTCCCCCTAGTAGTGTTACTTCCAATGCAAAATCAGTTATGTAGCCACCTTGCAGGGTAGGGGAGGTTGTAAAAATCCTGAGGAAATGAGATTCAAACAAGCAGAAAGGGTACATTGTGGAGACTGCACAAAAAGAGAGATCTGTGGAAATCCAGCAGCTGGCTCAGTGATCCATCCTACCTTCTGAGCTGGAGCTGATGCCTATCTCATTAACTTCATTGACTGATCCACCCTAACTGAAGCATTATGACTTTAATTTGCTGAACACTTGAAGATTTGCTTTCTATTTATCTACAAGAATGATGGTTCCCTTTTAGCTCTATATCCTCATAAAAACCATAAAAGAACTTAGCTTTAAGTGACTGACTAGACTGCTAATTCTGTTTTGCCTTAGAAATAAACTAGTTGAAAGAAAATGCAGAAAAATAATTAAAATTCTGAAATTTTCTTGAAATTAAAATCCTACAAATTGTGAGATATGTGAAGGAATAGTTTGCAAATTGACCATTTTTATTACAGTCCAGTTAAGAGGAAAATTAATATTGTAACTAAAAATATATAGTTATACACGTACACACACACACATATACAATTATATATATGATGCCTCCCTTCTAGGCACTGGGCTTTAAGTCATTGCTTTGAATGTCTACTGCCACCTCTAGAATAATTCTCTAAACACAGAAAATAAAATAGGGGGGTTATGGAGGAAACCAGTGAACTATCAATTAATGTGTTATAAAACCTTAAGAAAATATTACATATGATCTGTCAGAAAGGAATGTGGCTCCTGCAGTTCAAGCTTTTGATATTATCAGCAGCACCCAAGGTAATTGTTCTTCTTACAGGTAATGTAGGAGCAATTGCCATTTTTCCTGGTGAGGAAACCAACAGGTTAGTGTTAACAGACCATAGTTGGCAGAGTGTAATGGAAGGAAATTATTTCCTTTCTTTTCTTTTCTGTCCTTTTCTTTTTTTTAATTTGTAGATAAGGTAGCCTTGGCTATTCTGGAACTCACTTTGTAGGCCAGGTTGGTCTTGAACTCAGAGATCCATTTATGAATGCTGGGATTAAAGGCGTGCACAACCACTGTCCAGTAGAACTTATTTCAATACAAATAAAAGTGTTCCTGTTTATCCCATTTAAATCTAAGACCTCTGAACTGAGAACACATACAGAAGGTCAGAGTAGATGGCTGGTGAGGGATGTGGGGGGAGCAGACATCAGAATTAAACCCACAGTGCTCAGTGACACTAAAGCCAACTAACACAAGAGCTTCAAAAAGTGGGTCCTCAGGACTTTGAAAGTATTTACTTTTAATTCCAGAGAAACCAAGCCACTAAAGCCTGCTTCCAGGTTAGAAACTCTCCTTAGAGAACTGGGAAATCCAAGCAGTCTCCAAACCAACATTCCTTTCGTTTCTGGGCTACTTTGTTTCTGGGTCATGTTCTGTATCAGTTTAGGAAGACTATGAGCTGAAAAATAAGGAGCTTACCTGAATTTATGAGAAGCATGTGACTGTTACCACATCACCCAGATCTACAATAGACATTTAGCTGATTGGGCTAGTGTGTTTCTCACGGTATTATCCTTCTGTAAAAAAGGTTGCTTTGATACTTTCAACTGAATGTATTCATTGTGTTGGAGAATTCTTTACATAATGATGGATACATTTAATGAATACTGTGGTTGAGAGTCAAAACATATTTTCATATAAATAACAAGATCAGGAAAGCTGCCTTTCTGCTCCCTGCTGCATTCACTCTGATTAAAATGCACCCAGTGTGACCTGAGAACAAGGACGAGTCTTCAGTCCCTGGTCACATTCGTTCATCTAATAGCACTTTGTGTTTGGTATTTGGTACAGTTCTCGGCATTCCGAGACTCAGTGTTTTGTCGGATGGAGTCAAAATTGCCACTTTTTAATAACGTTCTGCATTAATTTGAGTGAAGAAAACCGTATGATCAAAGCAGGTGATGTCTTCTGTAGTACTTTTAAGAAAAAGGAACTTACTGTAGATGTGCTTTACCCTTTCTCCACTCACTCAACATATATATTTGAGTATCTATGAAAGACTGTCACCTTTACAATGGACAGATTTTGTGGTTTCGTATCAACATAGGATGAGCTATGTTGTATAATATGTAACATAATAAAAGGGGTGTGATGAAAACAGGACAAGGGAGTGACAGGAAGCTACTATTTGGTGTTGTGTCCTCTGAGAGGAGACCAGAAGAAAGTAAAGGGAAAGACCTGTATCTGGAGAAAGGCTACTCCAGAAAGGGGCGTCATTGAGGTCATTGTCCACAGGGACAGCAATGACTAAGTAAGAGAGGACATGAGGCTTGGTCATGACATTTAATTTTTTTTTTCAAGACAGGGTTTCTCTGTGTAACCACTCTGGCTGTCCTGGAGCTCTCTCTGGAGACCAGGCTGGCCTCAAACTCACAACGATCCCCTGCCTCTGCCTCCCAAGTGCTGGGACTGAAAGCGTGTACCACCACTGCCCACTGCTATTTAAATTTTATATGAAGTGTCAGAAGAAACCATTGGATACATTTTCTTAATAAGATGGTATTACTGCATAGATAGCCTGCAGATAGGTTAAGGCAATGGCAAAGAGGGTTGGTTCACTGTGGAGGCGAGCAAGTTCCATTGGAATTAAAAAATATAATGCTAATTCATTGAATTTCCAAATTGGCGGAAGTAACCTGAAGAATTATTTGGAAGATGTTGAGTTTAGGGAGCATCATATAATCATGCAGCCCATTCCCAATATAAATTAAAGCCTGTAATATTCCTCTTAGAATCACTGTCCTTTTTTGAACTCTCAAAGGATAACTTACAGCCACATCAATAATTCCAGCTGTACTAGTTGCAACAACACTTGTATACAATAATCAATGGCTAGTGTTTTTAACATAATTTTTTATTGATTCTTTGGGAATTTTACATCATGTACCCCAATCCCTCTCATTTCCCAGTCCCTACACATCCCGTCCCTCACCGCTGTAGCACCTTCCCCAAAAGAAAATTTAAAAATGTTAATTAAAAACAAAACAAACAAAACCCCACTTTGCTCCTTCAGTCTTTCCTGCCTCTCCAACACCTCTTCATTTGCCTTAGTGGCCTTGGGAGCTGCAGTGTGTCACACAGTATACCCTTTTGTCCACTCAGCTTTACCTGCAAATATCTATTGCAATGAGTTATTGGTTTGGTTCAAGGCCTCTGACTTCTGGTACTCCATCAATACTACCTTCATCAAAGCTCCTCTTGGATATTCTGATGTTTCCCTGAGTCATGGAGATCCTGTAGCTATGGTTTGGCAGAACTGGTATCTTCAGGCACTCTGGCAGGTCATAGATGGGGTAGATGTTGGGGTCTGAGTGGTAGCTGATTTGGTCAGTCTGGGTGCTCAGCCTGCCCCCTCAGATGAGAGGTGGAACCATCTTTTCTACGCCCATGCCATGGGGGCTATCTCTCCTATGGCTATGGTGAGGGGTGGGGTCATTTCTTCAGAGTATGGGGCCATCTCTCCCTTGAGGGGTGGAGCCAGCTCTTCTGCTGCAGTGACCAGCAAGGATCAGTGCCAGTGGAAGTCAATGGTGGCTCAGCATGACCCTTGAATTTCAACATGCATGGTTCCTATAGTTCCCTGTGGTAACATGAGTCATGGAGATCAACACAGACCCCAGATGTAGTAGGACCATGGACTCAGACATGGCCCTCAGCAGCAGTTTATGCCCATATGTCACCATCACCTAATGGCAGCACAGGCCACCCAAATCAGTATGGCCCTGGTGGCAGCATGGCCCTCAGACACCAACATGGTGTCAGGTGGTTGACCAGACCCCAGGTATCTGCACAGCCCTTGGTGGTAACAAGAGCCATGGATATCAACTCAGACCCTGGCTGGTGTAGGACCATGAACCCAGACATGGTCCTCAGCAACAGCTCAGGCCCAGATGTCATCATGGCCCCAGGTGGCAGCATAGGCCACACAGATTGGCATGGCCCCAGCAGTGGCATGGACCTTGGACAGCAACATGTCCACAGGTGGCAGCCCAGACCTCAAGCATCCATGTGGCCTTTCAACTGCTAGTATTTTACAAAGGTTTTCTCAACATCCAGAACAAAGGTGCTTCTGTGCTGGCTTTCCATGTGTAGCCTCACAATAAGTCATTGTTTTCTTCTTTAATATCATGGCTACCACACTACCTATACCTCTCTTTGTCATGAACCTCTCTACTCTGTGTCTCACTATTGGTCTTACTTTTTTAATAAAATAATGAAGAAGAATCACATGATTTCAGATGTTTATCTTGAGCTCTACAATTGTTCACAAGTCCTCCTTTAGCCACTGTGGTAGTTTGAATGAGACTGGGCCCCATAGGCTCATGTTTGAGTGCGTGGTTCCCAGTTGGTAGAAGTGTTTGGGAAGGATTAGCAGGTGTGGTCTTATTGGAGGAGGTGTGTCAGGGGCTTAGAGGTTTGAAAAGCCCATACTGTTCCAACTGTCTCTCTCCCTTTGGATTACATGTAAGCTCTCAGCCACTTCTTCAGCACCATCCCTGCCTACCTGCTGTCATACTCCCTGACATGATGGTCATGGACTCTGTTATCTTCTAGAGCCAGGAGCCCCAATTAAAGGCTTGTTTTTATGTTTCCTTGGCCATTGTCTTAGTTTGGATTACTGTTGATATGATGAAACACTATAACCAAAACCAAGTAGGGTAGGAAAGGGTTTATTTGGCTTATACATTGATATTCATAATCCATCACTGGAGGAAGTCAAGGCAGGAACTCAAGGCAAGAATGTAAAGACAGAAGCTGATGCAGAGGTCATGAAGTGGTACTCCTTACTGGCTTGTTCCCCATTGCTTGCTCAGCCCGCCTTCTTTTTAATGAATTCAGGACCACCAGCCCAGGGATGACTGTATCCACAATGGACTAGGCCCTCCCACATCAATCACTGAATAAGAAAATGTTCTACAGGCTTGCTTACAGCTCAATCTTATGGAAGAATTTTCTCAATTGGGGTTCTCTCATCTCAGATGACTCTAGCTTGTATCAATTTGACATAAAAGTAGATAATGCAGTCATGATGTTTTGTCATGGAGATAGAAAAGGAACCAAGATAGAAGTTAGTACCCGGAGTGGGGTCTTACAGTGACAAGCCTGACAATGCTGAATTTGAGAAATATGGAAGATTGTGGGATTTTGGACTAGGAAAATGGTTGAATGCTAAGTGGTACTTAATGGGCCTTCTAGTAGGTGTTTGGAAGACAGTAGTGCTGAAACCAATGTGTATTAGAAACTATTCTTGTGATATTTTGGCAAAGAATGTGGCTGCTTTGTTGACTGCGTCCTAAGAATCTGCTTGAGGCTAGAATGAAGAGTTTTGGGCTAATTTAATTGGCAGAGGAAATCTCAAGATATCCTAGTATTGACTGTATCACATGGTATAATGATCATTCTTATAAATATCAATAATAAAAAAGAACAAACTGGAAAAAATACAAAATATACATTTTAAGGAAAAGGGAGCACCAGAAAATTTAATGTTAGAGACATGTCTTGTGCTCAAAGAGTTAAAAAGTTTGAAAAAGAGCTTGGTGTGAAATGGAATAAAGGAAATAGTGCTCTCAGGGCAAGACCTTACTCAGATAAGCCTCAAACTTAAAAAAAAAATGCTCAAGTTGGGTGGCGGTGACGCACGCCTTTCATCCCAGCACTTGGGAGGCAGAGCCAGGCGGATCTCTGTGAGTTTGAGGCCAGCCTGGTCTATAGAGCGAGATCCAGGACAGGTACCAAAACTACACAGAGAAACCCTGTCTTGAAACCCACTCCCACCCCCCAAAAAGGCCCAAAGCATCTTCTACTCTTAAAGCATAAGGAAGCTTATTCAACAGCAGCACCAGCACCAGCAACAACAACAACAACAACAAATTAAAGTTTATACAAATGTATTCAAGTCTATCCCAAGCAGGAAGTAAAACTTGACAACACTGGTCATGTGGTTCTGGCTTTAGAGACATCAAGGATACAGGAGTGAAGGGGTTGTGGAATCTTCATCTGTGGTTAAGGAAACATACCAATGCTAGGCACATGCCAGGGGAGTCTCAGAGACCAATATGTAGAGCTGCAAAAGTAAAGCTTGGATTGTATTGGAGACTCTAAGATGTTGGAGGTGACAGAGCCATGAGATATTGGCCAGGGAAAGTTGGACACAGGGAGTGGAACCAGCCCAAGGAGAGAGAAACATGTTGCAGTCAACAAAGCTAAAAGAGCAGAGCGATCTAAGTCTTTTGATGTTGGATATAGAACTACAGTATCCGCAGTTTGCCCTTCTGGGTGTAGGTCTTTCTTTGGTCTGGTATTTCCTCATGTATCACCATTTGTCTCTTTTGGAAGGATAATGTATATTCTGTGATTATATGTTAAAAGCATCTAGTTTGCTTTTGATTTTACAGAGGCTTAAGAGATTATCTTGGGTCTCAGAATAGACTTTAGACTTTGGACTTTGAAACTGTCTTGAGACTGAAAGATTATGAGAACTTTTAAAGTTAGACTCAATGCATGTTGCTTTATGATATGCCTGCAAGCCTATGGAGACAAGGGGATGGAATGCGGGGGTTTTAATAAAAATGGCCCCCATAGGCACATATGTTTGAAAACTTCATCTCCAGTTGGAAGAACCGTTTGGAAAGCTCTCATCTACTGCTCTAGCACCGTATCTGCCTGCCTGCTGTCATACTCCCTGCTGTGATGGCTATAGACTCTACTAATCTCTACAACTGTGAGCCCTAGTTAATTGCTTTCTTTTTAAGTTGTCTTGGTCCTGGTATTTTGTCACTGCCACTGAGAGATGCAATGGGGTTCCCTGAAGCTTCCCTCTGTGATATTACTCCTATTAGCTGGAGGACCACAAACAGTTAACCTCTTATATCAATGCTCCATCTACCCGTCTCTACTTACTCCAGAAATTCACTATGAGTCTTATAGACATAATTTACTTCAAGAACCATGGGGGGGCCCAGTGCCTAAACTAGTTGACAAACCTCATCTTATATATCCTCTGAATTATTCAGCTACTGGGTTATCATCAGATAATAGAACTGCCTTTGTAGGTCACATCATCAGCCAAATTGTTAGGTGTGTATTTTGTCTGCCAACACAGGCTAAGTATGATTTCATACATGTTAAAACATGACATGTACATGTTAAAACTTAATTCACTATCTTCTCTTCAGTATTTCCTCTTCTCAGTGTATTCTCATTCTCAATGGACGTTTATTTCAGAAGTTGGAAGCAGTTTATGATTAATTTCCTTTTAGTAACTTCCTGGTCTTGTTGGTGACCATTTTACTTCTTGAATATAATTTTTCATTATTCCATGATTCATCATTATTTTCAGTGTCCTATTTCAGAGACTCGTCAGCACTTTGAGAAATGTCCCTAAATCCCTTTATCTTCCAATGTGGCCATTTTTTTCCTTGGAGTTATCTTATTAAAATGTTAAGTCGACTATGTCATTCCTGGCTCCTGGTGCTCAAGGGCTCATCAGGATTACAGACAAACTTGGCTGCTTAACAGCTTGATTAATTTGTTACAACCACAGGGATCCAGTTGTGGTCTACTTTCTAGTCTTTGTTCTAAACAATCCCTGATTAAACTTCCCCTTTAGTAATATCAAAAGAACATTTGCTTATACTATCCTTTCTTCTTTAAAAGATCCACTCCTTCTCTACACACACATAACATATGCTTACTCATTGTTTGTATGCCTTAAGTCTTAACCCAGGGACTCAGTCATTTTTTGCCTTAAGTGGTATGAAGTAGCATAACTTTGCTTTGCTTATTTCTCCGCCACTGTGTCTTTATAGTTTGTTACTCTTGTATGTCAAGAGGGTTTTCTCTAGTTAGACTATGAACTTCTTTATAGAAGAACCATGCATTTTCCTTTGCTTCTCTTAGCATCTGGGAGTTAGTTAGAACATAGTCATAGTACTTGACTAGGTGATAGAATGACTTAATGATTAAGCTATTTCAAAGGTTTCCCAAGGTCTCCTTTAATTTTATTGTTATTTTTTTTGGTCGGTTAACTCAGTTGGTTAGAGTGTGGTGCTGATATCCAAGTGAGAGGTTTGTTTGCTTGTTTGTTTTCTCTTCTTTTCTTTTTTCATTGTTGTTTTTGTTTTGTTTTGTTTTTTTGAGACAGGGTTTTGCTGTGTAATCAGGTGATAGGTTTCTTTATAACATTTTTTTGTACATAGTTGTGGTTAATCCTTTAGCCCAGTGTTTCTCAACCTGTGGGTCGAATAACCCTTTCACAGTGGTCACCTTAGACCATCAGAAAACACAAATACTCACATTATGATTGATGACAGTTGCAAAATTACAGTTAGGAAGTAGCAATGAAAATAATTTTATGGTTGGGGTCACCACAACATGAGGAACTGTATTAAAGGGTTGTATGTAGCATTAGGAAGGTTGAGAACCATTGCTTTAACTTATTCCTCTCTTCTAGATATTTTTTTCTCATCTGTAAATTGTACCGTTCCACTCCCAGTATTCCCCTCAAGATGGGATTCTCTGGGATAGTTCTTCTGGGATAGCAACAGTTCTATATTTGCTTTAAACTCTAATGGTCCCAGATTATCTATGAGACAGTGTTTCTTAATAAAATTTATAAGCATTTGCATATATAGAGGCTAGAATTTGATGCTGGATGTCTTCCTCAGTAGCTCTCCAGCTTATTTTCAAAGGCAGAGTCTCTCACAGAGCCTGAAGCCCATGTCATTAGACAGCTGGCTAGCAAGCCTTTGAGATCTCTCTCTCTCTACACCTCTTGGTGGTTCATGTAGCCGAATCCACTTTTATGTGGATATTGGGGATCTGAACTCATTTCCCAGCTATTTTTCTCAGCAACTCAATTTAATTATTCTTTTGAAAAGTCATAAAACATTAAGTTCTAGAACTTGTTGGAAGTTAAAACCCTCTGTCACACAATTAAAGTACTACATTAATCTGACATAATTTCATAGCGTTAGTGCAAATACTGCTCTCTAAAAAAGTCTTTACCATTATTTTATTCTATGTCAACTATAGTTTCTAGTTTAGTCTTTATTTGTATATCTAAGATTTCCCCCGTCTGAGAGCTCTGCCTTTCTAAGTGCTCTTTTTCCTGTCTTCATTCAGAAACTATGTTCTCTGGGGCTGGAGGGATGGCTCAGTGATTAGAAGCACTGACTGCTCTTCCAAAGGACCTGGGTTCAATTTCCAGCATCCAAATGGCAGCCAGTAAGCATCTGAAGCTTCAGTCCCAGGGCATCCAACACCCTGTTCTGACTTCCATAGGCACTGCAAGCATGTGGTGTACAGACATACATGCAGGCAAAAATACCAGTATGTGTAAAATAAAATAAAAAATTAATAAATTCACCAAGGTCTCTTTTTGTAAATGTTTTTACAATTGTGGTGAATGAAAGTCACCTAGTTCTGTTTCCTTTTCCTTTATATTATTTATCAATTAATCCCTAACAGCATGCAAATGGGTCTATATAGCATTTTGTACTCCATAAACTCAAAGGGTTGGGGTGGGTGAGTTAATGAAAAAGAATGAAATAGATAAACCTCTTAATTGTTTGTTATGGTACCTGTGGTTGGACTAGCTCAATGTAGAGCACTTGCCCAAAATGTGTGAGTCCCTGGCTTCCGTTGTTAATAACACAATACAATATGTGACTAAATAAAATAACGGTACACGTATAAATGGCTACGACATTGTAAAGTAGAAAATTCCACTTAATGTTTACCCACCAAAGAGCATAGACATAAAACAATGAAACAGCCCAGCTAAAATGGAACTAGTTCTTATCTTGTTATTTGTGTGTTTGAGAAAGACCAAGGAGAGGCAGAACAATGTTTATTACAGGAAATTCCAGAAAAACACAATATCTCATAAAAATTTACCCATTTAAATTATTATGAAGATTATAGAAAATAAAATTTTGCTGAAATTATAGTGTGGCATCTGGCCAACCATCTTGCTTAGTGAAAATGAGAATTTAGCTCTGATTATGAATTTTGAAATTGTCTCTAGAAGATCCGTTGTTTTGCAGAACTTAGTTATAAAAGTCATCCCTGTATTAAAATGTAATCCATGAGCACAAATGAAAATCGCTCTGGAAGTTCATATTGTGCTTGTGTTTTATGGGCCTTCCTGCTCCCTTTTGATCCATGTGTTGTGTTCTGTCTGATGCCTCATCCCTTTCCTTAATCTCCTTGTTATTCTCATGGAAAGGTACTATTCAGTAATGGGATCTAAAGAGATTTGTCACTTCTAAAATGCACATTACTTAGAGCTAGTGAGTAAGGAGATTATGCTAGCCACTAGTAACAAATGCACTTACCCATCTTCTGACAAAGCCTTGCATCATTCTAACTGAAAACCAATGCTTACAATTTTTCATTAGGGTTATCATGCATTTGGTGATAGCCTCATGGTGAATTTAGATTTCTGGAATTAGGAGGATGCCACCATTGCCTTTGCCTAGATGCCTGCACTCCACTAATCTGATTATATTCTGTTTATTTCTATTCTGAATTTGTAATCAAAAATTGATGAGGGTATTCACCTATTTGTCAGACTTTATTGACTGATAGGGAAGCTATGAAATCTTAGTTCTTCTCCAGTGCATGCACCACAAAGGTTGTAAGTTGTCACTGCATCCCTCAAAGCCTCTGGATAGCTGTAAAATAAGGGGTTGCTATCAGAATATGCTTTCCATTACACGGGTTTATATTTCAATAACAAGCAGTTGGCATCCTGTGATTTCCACTAATACCAACCTCTAGCACTGTGGGTACCTAGTGTGTATGTCTTCATATTCGTGGGTCATGCATGATCTTTTGACTTAACATGCGTGGTTTGTCTGTTTGGTAACGTAATGAAAGAAATTGTTAAGACTTAATTTTGAACAAGGGTGCTTTAGTCTTTATTATTTGTTAATCTTATAGGCTGTTACTCAAGTATTAAACAATCTTGTCATAATATTTAGAAAGAAAGTAATACTGTAAATAAAAGAAAATAACATGCATGAAAGTGACTTTTAATGTTATTGAGTTGGATTTCTTGTTGGAAAAAATTACTAAAATTGTTGACAAAACTTTTTCAACAATCTTAAAATGAATTTCAAAACCATAGTTAACTAAGCATTTCAGGTCAAGTATGCCAATGGCTTAGAGTTGGCAGTCCACAATCATTGCTTTCCAGTGGAAAAATTATGGGTGGGTCTTGGGTTTTAGGTTTCCTGTATATAAACCGAAGCATGGTACACTTTGAGCTCTAAATGCTCAGTGGAGGAGCAGAGCAGTTCATTAATCATGGGCAAGTGATTTCACCAACTCAAGATGTGGACTTGTACTTTGGTAGCTGTCTGATGACAAAAGTTTTAGACAAAGATATGAAGAATCTTAAACTTTCCAGCTTGACTATAATGTAATTATTCCAATTTTATTTGTTCAAACTTGTAAAATATATTATCGTTCTTTTCTTCATATCTCCTATTACTTGATAAACATTTTCCTAAAGTATGATTTCAGTTATAATTTAATTTGTATAATTTGGCTCAAACAAGCTCCACAATAAATTAAACTTCTTGCCATTGCTACACCCTTCAAAGAAATCATGTGCCTGCCAGAGCCATCTTTTCTTTTTCTTTTTATTAAAAATAGATTTTTTTCTCACACAATATACCCTGATTATGGTTTCCCCTCCCTTCTTTCTTCCTAATTCCTCTCCATCTCCCCTCTTCTCCCATGCTCTTTCTGTCTTCCATTAGAAACAAACAGCCTTCTAAGGTATTATAATAGGATATAGTAAGATAGGATAGGATAAAATAGGAGAGGATAAAAAACCTAACACACCAGAATAGGTCAAAAGAAATATCAGAAGGAAAAGAGCCCAAGAAAAGGCAACAGATACAGACACAGAGACCCACTGGTTCACACACTCAGGAATCCCATAAAAACACTGAACCGGAAGCCATAATAAACATACAAAGGACCTGTAGGATAAAAAGAAAGAAGAAAAAATTATATAAATAAAATTTAAAAAAAAATAAGAAAGGAAAAGCCTGGACATGCCATTATGACAAGAAACCTCCAAAGATGCCATTGAGTTCACTTTCTATCAGCATCTAATATTGGGCATGGAGGTGTACCCTTAAAAGCTGTTTGTTGCCAGGCGGTGGTGGCGCACGCCTTGAATCCTAGCACTCGGGAGGCAGAGGCAGGTGGATCTCTGTGAGTTCGAGGCCAGCCTGGTCTATAAAGTGAGTTCCAGGAAAGACAAAACTACACGGAGAAACCCTGTCTCAAATAACCAAAAAAAAAAAAAAAAAATAAAAAAAAAAGCTGTTTGTTTCCCCAGTGATATGCCTTTGGAAAAACTAAATTTTCCTCTGCAAGTGGTTATCAATTAGAGATAGCTTCTGAGTTAGAGGTGTGTGTGTGTGTGTGTGTGTGTGTGTGTGTGTGTGTGTGTGTGTGTATACTTCTCTTTTGAGCTCTAGGGCCACATGTAGTGCAGACCTGTTCAGGCCCTGTGCGTGCTGTTTCATTCAGAGCTATCTTTTCAATATGTCTCTTGCTTTTATCTTGTCCCCAGAGTTTCCCATTAACAAATAAGTACAGGATCTTCAGATGGTTCAGCAGGTGAGAAAGCATATTGCTCTTTCAGAGGACTGGAGCTCAATCCCCAGCATCCACTCCAGACGGCTCACAAATGCCTGTAACTCCAACTCTTGGTATAATATATAGCCACTGGCTTCCAAGGGCATCCACACTCATGTGCACATATCTGCACACAGACACAAACATATACATGAGTAAAAATAAAATAAATCTTTAAAAAATAGTTCATTATTCTATTCTAAATTTTCTTTAATGAAATTCATAATGCACTCTCCCCACTTACGTTTCTCCTCACTGTTATCTACATCATTATCAAGGTAGAATTCTTTCATTTAATCAATACTTTGTTATTCTGAAGTCCTATTTTCTTATAGAATTGCTCTTTCCTTTTAATACCCCACATGGATAAGACATCACCAACTCATACTCCTTTGAAGTATCTAGGGCTGTGCACAAAACTTAATGAATATTCAACACTGTATAACAATATTTACTTCAAACAAGTTCAGGTTGTTTTTACATTATAGCTATAGAAAATAAAATCCATCAAAATAGATTTTAGCTTCAAAGAATGTGGAATACAGGTAGTATCAAGATAGATGGAAACTGGATAGGAGGAGGGTGGAAGGACAAAACTGGATGTCTTGAATGGTTTCATCTTTGGTGCCTTAAAGCAAAGATCACATATTTACTCTACCTTTTGAAAGGATAGTGAGGGGATTGTCGTACACCACACAGCCTACTAATCAATTGACCTATACATGTGTTAGATAAAAGCTAAAAAGGATCCATGCCATCTATTCTGGAATAAAAAATGTCTAAATAAAAATGTCTAAGAAGTTCCCAACTCCAGAAGGAATTCATAGCATAGGTTGAGAAATTACATATTTTTCCTGGCACTAGAACAATTTAAGTGAATAAATCACCAAAGTTATGCAATCTAATGAACTTTCCAGAAGTTCAAAGTGTGATAAAATAATATGCTTCAGAAAAACTTCATGTAAGCTCTGTGCCTGTGAAATCCTAGCCTAGAATCCTGTATTCACTGTAACTCAGTGATATTATATTAGTCAAATTTCTGATGAATGTATTATCTAAGGTATTATATAAGGGTTCTTCTTAACTCCTAACATGGATGAAGCTTGAATGAGGGCTTAATTCATAAATTTGAATATTATGCTCAATGGAATAATAACAGTGATTTTGTTGTACAAATCTTAGGTTGTGAAGGCTGTGTGACCCCAGGCAATGGTCTTAAAGTTTCTGCAGCATTCCGCTGACAATTGTAAAACAAAAGACAAACACATGTTACAGTGTATCTATGGCTACATGAGTTAAGGCATATGAAACCTCACCAAGAATAGTTGTCACATTGTATGTATTTAATAAATATTAGCAATTATTCTTACTATCATAAGAAAATTGTCATGATAACCTTCTTTGGAATAAACATTTCATTCCCTTTTTTTTTTGGCTCTGTCACCTATGTGCACACTTGTATACTGTTTATGGCCTGAAGAGATGAGCATTCATGTTAAATGGGGGAGCAGGACCTTTGGTACACTAGTTCTCTGAGGAACATGAGCGAGGAATCTTACTGGTTTAGGCTGAAGTATTCTGAAAAAACATGATGCAGTTATTATCTATGCACTGATTTCCAGTGACAGCATGACTTTCTGAGAGTTATGTGTGTTCTCCATACTCACATACCATTCCAGATCTGTGTGTGACACAGCAGTACATCTCAAACTCATCATTGCTTAAACTTGCTGCTAAAATTTCCTTTCTGATTTACCCTGCCTTGTTGGAATCTTAGTATTTCATTTCTAGCAAGCTCCCAGCTGAAGCCAGAGTCAGGCTGTTCTTTGAATAATTAGTTAATATAGGCTATTTATTTGTGAAATAATAAATCACACATGGACTCTTTCTTGTGCCAGCCAGGTATTCAATTATTCATTCTGTATATATCCAGGTAATGTTTGCACCAGTGTATATTCAAGTGATTATTTTTATTTAATATAGCCCAAACAAAATAACAAAACAAGAAAACATCTCATGTTGTTATCAGTGAAAAATATAATCAGGCTGTGATAATCTAAACATGTTGCATGACAAGGAAGTACTTGTCTCCTAAGCTACTAGTCATTTCATTTTTTTTTCTCATTTTAATGCAGTACCATGTTTATTCATTTATTTATGTGTGGGTTGCATGATTGCAATGGTATACATGTAGAGAGATCAGAGGACGGCTGTGGAGCTGACTCTCTTTTACCACCATGTGCAACCTGGGTGTTGAACTCAGGTTCAAGGAGCTTGGCAGCAAGCACCTTTACCCACTGAGCAGTCTCTCCAGCTCCTTGTCCCTATTGTTATTAGCAATGTTTATTATTATTATTATACCATTATTGGTGTGTGTGTGTGTGTGTGTGTGTGTGTGTGCGCGCGCGCGCGCGCGCGTATGTGTGCACACATGTGGTGTGGTATGCATGTGCTGAAGCACACACATGGAAACCAGAGAGCATTTTTCTCATTTTAATTACTGATTTAAATGAAAGAATAATAAAAATATCAGATGTTATGACAAAAATAACTATTCCAGGTGTAGTTCTGATTTGCTCTATATCTTCATTTTATGCTTCCTTGTTTTTTTTTTTTTTTTGGGTTTTTTTTTTTTTTTTTTGGTTTTTTCGAGACAGGGTTTCTCTGTGTAGCTTTGCGCCTTTCCTGAAACTCACTTGGTAGCCCAGGCTGGCCGCTTCCTTGCTTTTACATATCAAGAGAGATTAACATAGCGTTCTGTGTTACTTGGGCAGAATAGACCAAAATCCTTCTATTGCTGTTGGCTTCTGAGTTGCTTCTAATTTCTTGGGCCAAGACAGCTACATCATGTAGTGGGTAGCTGTTCCAGCTTTGACCTGGAAGTACTTCCCCTAGTGAGGCTTCTGGTAACTGCCATGCCTACCTATGACTTGACCCTGGGGTGTGTCCAGGATAGGAGCCCTTAAGACTGGGAGATTCAGACTTACTGACCCTCTTGGTTCCTGGTGATCCTGGATGCTGGATGGCAGACCGAGTCAGAGTTCTCCAGAGAACCATGCTGGACTGCACCTCACCTCTCTCAGATCCTGTAACCAACCCCTTTACTGGCTGTGAGTTACCCCAAAATAAATCTCCTTTTTAACTACATGGAGTTGCCTTGAGAATTTCCCACATTAATGTCAGCCCCTGCTTTAGATGAATATAAACAAAGAAGGGTCAGTCCTTTGGTAGTTGACACCATTATTAGATAAAATAGCAGCACCTGCTTCCCTAGGATCATTTGATGTGCCTGGCTGAGTGAAGAAAACTGCATGATATTACAACCAAAATTTCAACCAATGTTAAGTGTGCTTCTCTTGTGATAACTACATATTGAATTCCAGCTTAATGGATGCACACACAGCAGCTCTTCACCCTGAAACAGTTCCAAAAGCTCTATGCCTGGTATTCCCAATTCCTTTACATTATTGTGAATGTGTTGAAACACGAGATTCATAAATGCCTGTTTAATAAAGGCTTGCCTCTTTTCAATGCAAAGTAATTGTTTGAAAGTGTGTAGTGCTATTTGGAAAGAAAATCCCAGAGATGAGGTCGACAGGTTTATGGCAACAGCCCTTGTCTTATTTGCAGTAACTCATTTTATGTATAGTGTTCCACATTAGGAACGCCAAGGGCGAGAGGCCTTTGTGATTTAACTCTAACAATAAAGGCGATTGCGATATCAAAGAGGGCCCCAAATTGGCCTGCTGATTATAAAATATTAGGAAACAAGAGAAGACATGTTGGGGAGTGCCTATAATAAATATGAATAAATCTTTTTATTAGCTATTTTCCTTCCTTAATAATGTAGTTTATCCACAAAATGTCTTTGCTGGCGCTGAATTTATATAACCCCCTGAAAAGGTAGGTTTGCCTATGGAATCTCCATCATAGGAACTAGACTAAAGGACTGCTTTTTCAGAATTCAGACCATGAAAAAGAAAAAATTTGTGAGTGTAGAAAATATGTTTTTGGGACATTTTAAGTGCTACTGATTAAGGCAGTAGTAAGACATGGGTTTCTTTGTTTGAAGATGGCCATTCAAGGGTTGTAACAATAATGTCTAGTCAAAAGCTACTGCCATGGCCATCACTATGGCAAAACCCAAGGGACTCATCCACCACAAGGCCCTCTCTGATGTTGTGGGCTATTTAGATGTGTTCAGTGCATCAAATCCACCCTCTGGGTCTCTGCTGGGTTTGCCTTTTGTTCCCAGTCTTGAGGTTTCAAAATTCTTTATAGCCTTGATGATTTATTTCTTCAATATCTTCAAGGTGTAATAAGATGGCTGTCAAGTGTCAACTGCTTGTTCCACAAGTGCCACCACTTACCCGGTCCCACATTGGTCATTTCTCAGCCTAAAATATAATGAGTGTCATGATTTTCTTTAATCCATGGTACCGTGTAAGTATATATATCCCTAGGAGAAAACCCTTCTGGAAAGATTCCCAATAATCTTTTGCGATAAATGTTTATTAGTTTTGATGACAAGTCTGCTCAATTTTGAGAACAATATTATCTTGGTTGGTTTTCAAATTCAGTATGCTGTGGTATTTATGGATTTTACAGGGGTAACTCAGCTTTTTAGATAACTTAGGTTATTTTTAATACCTTGGACATTCTCTTTATCTGTAAAATGTTAAGGTGTAGAGAAACTTACTTATACCATCTGTTGTGGTTTGAATAAGAATGGCCCCCCATAGGTTCATGTATTTGAATTCTTAGTCAACAGGAGTGGCACTATTTGACAAGGATTAGGAGGTGTGACCTTGATGGAGGAAGTGTGTCACTGGGCGTGGTCTTGGAGGTTTCAAAAAGGGAGCTCACACCAGGCCCGGCATGGCACTCTGTCTCTGTCTCTCTTTCTCTCTCACTAAGAGTCAGTTCTAAGTTACTGCTCCAGTGTTTTCCTGCATGCTGCCATGCTTCCTACCATGATCATAAGGGACCAAGCCTCTGAAACTGTAAGGAAGCCCTCAATTAAATACTTTCTTTTATAAAACTTGCCTTGGTTGTGGTGTTTCTTCACAGCAATAGAACACTGACTAAGACACCATCACATGTATTATTGTGAAAAAGCTCTGAGTAAGCTTAGCCTTATTGATTATGTAATAACACCAGCTAGATAACTTTTGCTTGTCTACTATGTGGAGACATGTTATGTTGTTTAGCTGACTTCATTTAATTCTTACTTTTAAAGTCAAGGATAGACCGTGAATAAACATCCACAGGTGGGTCACTAAGATAAACAACAGCAGCAAATAAACTTCCCACAGAATTTACCTTTACAGAATTCTCATACTGAAGCTGCTATTGATATGGAAAGTAGTGCTATAACCATAAAGTCCTGTCAGCCCTCAGCAATGTGTCTGCCTGACCATGAACCCAGACACACAACTGACTTCTCTGTTCTCACTTCCTTGCTCATGTGACCGATAAACTGCCTGTGAAATTTATGTTCCTTTGTATCTAAATCTTCCTCTCCTAGACAAACAGCAAGTGCAGAGACCTTATAATCAGTGCCCTGTTAAGTATCATTTCTGGAAATTAATGAAGCTATTTATTTATTATAAGACATGCTCATTCTGCCTTTGTCCTAAGTTCATGTTTTATCAGGTCTTCAACAAAATCATGTGTCTTTGAGTTCATGAAGTTACTTGGGGTTTTATTAATGTACCACACAGCCCCTTTCCATGGATAATTATTAATCTTTTCTATTGAACAATTTTCATTTTTTTCTGGAGAGTTTGAAGGATATCCCATGTACCCTTTCTTACATAGCTGTAGATACACTTTATGGAGAAACCGACAGATTTGCCCTAACTGATTTGCGTCTGCCCACTCTTGGACACCAGCTGTCAGGCACCCATCCATGTTCATGCTCCATGGTGCCTTGGTGTCCTGTTGTCCCCTTCATTATCAGACAATCATAGAGGGCTCCCAAGTAACATGGTTCCGAATGAGACCTCACAGTGAGGGCAGAGAATTGTGCTCATTACATTGCTTTTCTTTTCTTTTTTTTGATGTTAAAGTCATCATACAAAGTGATGGGTTTCATCATGTTGTATTCATACAATTGTGGCATTATACTTTTGTCTGATTTATAGCCTTCCTTCATTACCTTCTTTGTAAGGAAACTATGACTCTTTGTATTTTAAATTGAGATTATTTATATAAATTTCTGAGAAGCAATCACTGATTTACCAGGGTGTTCTTCTCCCATGAATATAAATTCTGGATTGTTCCAAAGGCAGAGTAAATGTACTCTCAAAATTTACCTAAGAGCTTATGCATAATAATGCAGTAGATCCACATTACTGCCATATATCTGGAGGGATACCCATGAGTTGATTCAAGTAACAGAAACTGAGGTGAATTCTGTACACAGCACGATTGACAACTCAATGTAGAAGAAAATGACTATGATTAGCAGTAGTGAGCAGCAGCTATTACCACAGTGGCATTTCTCAGATACAGCATATCTTAGATTCATGTTTAGTTTCAGCAACAAGGTTTGAGTGACCCATAGGGATAATAAAATGTGAGGCTAATCCATACCAGAAAAAAAGTGAAGCATAATTTAAGAATTAGAATGACCAATTTACAATAACAGTAATTTGTTTTA
>CABHPH010159919.1:0-19442 GCA_902168325.1 Peromyscus nudipes | reverse complement strand
TGTATATGTTTGTGTGAGTGTATATATGTGTGTCTGTGTGTCTATGTGTATGAGTGTGTGTCTGTATGTGTCTGTGTATGCATGAGTGTGTGTGTGTTTGTGTGTGTATGTGTGTGTTAGTGTGTGTGATGATCTGAATAAGAATGGCCCCCTTAGATCTATATGTTTCAATGCTTGGCCTTTAGAGAGTGGCTCTATTAGAAGATGCGGTCTTTGTGGAGGAAGTATGTCAGTGTAGGGGTGGGATCTGAGGTCTCATATGCTCAAGCTACTTCCAGTGTGGGACACAGTTCACTTCCTGTTGCCTGCAGATCAAGATGTAGAACTCTCAGCTCCTTCTCCAGCACCATGTCTGCCTTCACATCACCATGAAAGTAATGGACTAAACCTCTGAAACTATAAACCAGCCCCAATTAAATATTTTCTTTTATAAGAGTTGCCTTGGTTCTGTGGTCTCTTCACAGCAATAGAAATCCTAACTAAAACAGTGTGTATGTCTATGTGTCTGTGTGTCTATGTGTATCTATGAGAGTCTGTGTGTGTGTGTGTGTATGTGTGTGTGTACGTGTGTATTCTACTGATTTTAGAGCTGCTTGCATAAACTTTCTTATAGCATGAATTTCATCACTGAAGAAAATGGCACCACATCCCCAGCAACCATTAATGCCAATAGTTCCTCAGGAAGGGGTGGGGGACCTTATGACACATATACCCTCATTGATAATGAAAGGTTGACAGACACAAACTTATTCAGATCTTGTGCTCGTCACCACAACTGTTACTAGTTCATGAGTACAATGGCCATGACATTCCTTCTATTATCTAGTCCACACTGGCCACCAGTCCTAGCAAGGATTATATGGTTACATATGAGCCCTGAGTCATTCAGTGGTACTCTCCTGGGAATTGGTGGCCAGATATCAGATAAGAACACTAATCTTAAGTGGAAAAAAAAGGGGGGGATTAAGTTGTAGACCCAGTAATAGACCATGAGATGCACTCCCTTTCCTTCAAGCTTTCTTTTTTCTAGGAAATTAAGAAATTAATCTGTGCACTTACAGTTGACTAGTTTTTACTTGCTTTATTTGGGTTGCTTTGGTTATTTTTTTCATATATTTTTTTTGTTTTTGTATTTGTGTGTGGGATTTGTTTTCTTATTTGAGACAAGGACTTTCTATGTATCCTAAGCTGACTTTGAACTCTATCATCCTGTATCTAACTCCCAAGTACTGGGCTTACAGCATGCACCATATGGTACAACTTTTTTTTGACAAAGATGCTAGATAGATACACATAGAAAGAACCGTGTCTTCAATAAATGCCAAAAAACTTCTCCACAGCAAAGACAACAAGTAAAAAAGTAAACAGACAACCCACAAATCAAGAGAGAATAGCTCAATCCATACATCTGATGAGGAATTAATAGCCACAATATATAAGAAGCTCAAACAATTCAATATCAAAAAAATATAAATGGGCCAAAGATCTGAGCAGACATGGTCAAAAGAAAAGAAATTGTATAGTCAAAAAGTACATAAAAATGTTCAGTGCTACTACTCTTCAAGGAAGTTCAAGTGAAAGTCTCAATGAATGATGCATTTGATCAAATTAAGCATGCCTTTGTATATATGCTCTAAGCAACTTAATCTTTCATTCTGTTAATGAGATGTATTACTTTTATTGTTTTGTGTATTATGTTGAAACCACCCTTTTATCCCTATGGTGAAATCAACTTGTTCGTGGTGAATGATCTTTTTGATGTGTTGTTATATTCAATTTGCTATGATTTTATTGAATTTTTTTTCTTGTATGTTCATCAGAGATAAGAGCCTGTAATTCCCTTCTTCGTATATTTCTTTGTTGGGTTTAATACAAGGTAATTCTGACTTCATAAAATGTATTTTGAGGGGGTTCCTTCATTTTCAATTCTGTTGGATAATTGGAGAAGAATTGACATTACTCCATTGACAGACAGATAAAACTCAGCAACAAAGTCACCCAGTTAGTGGCATCACTGTGTGTGTGTGTGTGTGTGTGTGTGTGTGTGTGTGTGTGTTCACACAAGCAAGCATATATGCTGCTTACCTCGATCATCTGATACCTCGAGATCAGGCTGTTGGATTCCTCTAGAACAAGAGTTACAAGTCATTATGACCTTCCAACATGGGTGCTGGCAAATAGCAGCGAGTACTCTTAAGGACTGCGCCTCTCTCCGGCCCCCAGGATACTTTTTTATCATGTATCTAATGCGGTATTTGTTTTTGGCCTTTGTACCCTAATGTTTTGTATATTCCTATAGTTCAGTTTTGATGTCATATGTGCCCCAAATTTGCCCATTTGCTCTGGCTTTTGTCTAGCCTGTTGGCGTATGCCTTTTCATGATAACTCTTGGTGATTTCTGTGCGATCCCATGCCTTTTCATCTCTCATTTTATTCCTTTCAGTCTTCTCACTTCTTCATTGTTCTAGCCAAAGGTTTGTTGATTTTATTTTCTTCAATTTTTTATTAACTAAATTTTTTCATTTATTTTACATCCTGACCGAAGTTTTCCTCCCTCCTCTCTTCCCATTCCCTCTCCCTGCCTCCCCGCTGCACCCCCATCCACTCCTCCTCTGTTTCTGTTCAGAAAGGTGTCAATAAGGTATGGCATATCATGTTGAGATAGGACTAAGCTCCTCTATTCATATTAAGGCGGGGAGAGGCAATCCAGTATGGAGAACAGGTTCCCAAAGCCAGCTCAAGCCTTAGGGACAGGCCCTGATCCCTCTGCTAGGAGGCCCACAAACAGACCAAGCTACATAACTGTCACACACATGCAGAGGGCCTAGGTCGATCCCATGCAGGCTCCCTAGCTGTTGGTCCAGAGTCTATGAGCTACTATGAGCCCAGGTTAGTTGTTTCTGTAGGTTACTTTGAGATAATCTTGGTCCCCCTGGCTCATACAATACTTCCTCCCTTACTTCAGTAGGATTCCCAGAGCTCATCCTGGTGCACCTCTGCATCTGTTTCCATCAGCTACCAGATCAAAGCTCTCTGATAACAATTAGGGTAGTCACCAGTCTAATTACAGAGATGGCCAGTTCAGGCACTCTCTCCATTATTGCTAGGAATCTTAGCTGGGGTCAACCTTGTGCATTCCTGGGAGTTTCCCTGGCACCAGGTTTCTCCCTAACCCCGAAATGCTCCCCCATCAAAACATCTCCTTCGTTAATTTCTCCCTCTGTCCCACCCCAAACCTACTTATGTTCCCATCGTGTTCGCATCTCCCCCCCCCACTGCCCCAGTTTACCCAGAAGATCTCTTCTATTTCCCCTCCCCAGGACGATCCATGTGTCCCTCTGTGGGACCTCCTTGTTATCTAGCCTCTCTAGGACTGTGGATTGTAGTCTGGTCATCCTTTATTTTACAGCTAAGATCTACTTACGAGTGAGTACATACTATGTTTGTCCTTCTGGGTCTGGGTTATCTTACTCAGGATGATTTTTTTTTCTAGTTCAATTTACTTGCCTTCAATGAGTAGGCAATTTTTTTAAACTGCTGAGTAATACTCCATTATATAAAGGCACCATGTTTTCTTTATCTGTTCTTTGGTTGAATGGCATCTAGTTTGTTTCCAGGTTCTGGCTATTATGAATAGCACTGCTAGGAACATATTTGAGCAAGTGTCCTTGTGGTATGATTGAACACCCTTTGGATATATGCACAAGATTAGTATAGCTGAGTCTTGAGGTAGATTGATTCCCAATTTTCTGAGAAACTGTCATATTGATTTCCATAGTGGCTGTACAAGTTTGCACTCTCATCAGCAGTAGGGTAATGTTCCCCTTACTCCACATCCTCTCCAACATAAGTTGTCCACAGTGTTTTTAATCTTAGCCATTCTGACAGGTATAAGATGGTATCTCAGAGTCACTTTGATTTGAATTTCCCTGATGGGTAAGAATGTTGACCAATTCTTTAAGTGTATCTCAGCCATTTGAGATTCTTCTGTTGAGAATTCTCTGTTTAGATCTGACCCCATTTTAAAATTGGATTATTTGGTATTTTGATGTCTAATTTCTTGAGTTATTTAATATATTTTGGAGATCAGACCTCTGTTGGATGTGGGGTTGGTGAAGATCATTTCCCATTCTGTAGGCTGCAGTTTTGTCCCGTTGGCAATGTTCTTTGCCTTACGGAAGCTTTTCCATTTCATGAGGTCCTATTTATTAATCTTAGTGTCCGTGCTATTAGTGCTTTATTCAGGAAGTGGTCTCCTGTACCAATGCATTCAAGGCTATTCCTTACTTTCTCTTCTATCAGGTTCAGTGTATCTGGATTTATGTTGAAATCTTTGATCCACCTGGACTTGAGTTTTCTGCAGGGTAATAGATATAGATCTATTTGCATTTTTCTACATATCTCCATCCAGTTATGGTAGCACCATTTGCTGAAGATGCTTTCTGTTTTTCTATTGTATAATTTTGGCCTCTTTGTTGAAAATCAAGTGTCCATAGGTGTGTGGATTTACATCTGGGTTTTCATTTGGATTCCAGTGATCCACCTGTCTGGTTTCATACCAATAGTATGCTGTTTTTATCACTACAGCTCTGTAGTAGAGCTTGAAACCAGGAATGGTGATACTTCCAGAAGTTCTTTTATTGTGTGGGATTGTTTTAGCTATCCTGGGTTTTTTGTTTTGCCATATGAAGTTGAGTATTGTTCTTTCAAGATCTGTAAATAATTCTGTTGGGATTTTAATTGAGATTGCCTTGAATCTGAAGATTGCTTTGGTAAGATGGCCATTTTTACTATGTTAACCCTACCTATATATGATTATGGGATAGCTTTGTATCTTCTGAAATCTTCTCTAATTTCTTTTTTCAAAGACTTAAAGTTCTTGTTTTATAGCTCTTTCATTTGTTTGCTTAAAGTTACCCCAAGATATTTTATATTTTTGTGGCTATTGTAAAGGGTAATGTTTCTCCAATTTCTTTATCAGCCCATTTATCATTTGTATATAGGAGGACTACTGATTTCTTTGAGTTAATCTTGTATCCTGCCACATTACTGAAGGTCTTTATCAGTTGTAGGAGTTCCCTGGTAGAATTTTTGTTGTCACTGATGTATACTATCATATCATTTGCAAATGGCGAAAGTTTGACTTCTTCCTTACCAATTTGTATCCCCTTGATCTCCTTTAGTGTCTTGTTGCTCTAGCTAGAACTTCAAGTTCTATTGAATAGATATGGGGAGAGTGGACACCCTTATCTTGTTCCTGATTTTAGTGGAATTGTTTTGAGTTTCTCTCCATTTAAATTGATGTTGGCTGTTTGCTTGCTGTAAATTGCTTTTATTATGTTTAGGTGTGTTCCTTGTATCCCTGATATCTCCAAGACCTTTACCATGAAGGAGTGTTGGATTTTGTCAAAGGCTTTTTCAGTATGTAATGAAATGATCATGTGCTTTTTTCCTTTCAGTTTGTTTATATGGTGGATTACATTGACAGATTTTTATATGTTGAACCATCCTTGAATCTCTGAGATAAAGCCTACTTGATCATAGTGGATGATTTTTTTTATGTGTCCTTGGATTCAATTTGCCAGCATTTTATTGAGTATTTTTGCATCAATTTTCATGAGGGAAATTGATCTGTAACTCTCTTTCTTTGCTAAGTTACTCTGGGTATCAGAGTAACTGTATCCTCAGAAAAGGACTTTGGCAATGTTCCTTCTGTTTCTAGTATGTGGGAAAATTTGAGTATTGTTAATACCTCTTCTTTGAAAATTGTTTCTATTACCTTATGGGTTATAGATCTATTTAAATTGTTTATCTGGTCTTGATTTAATTTTGGTATGTGGTACCTATCAAGAAAATTGCCCATTTCTCCTAGATTTTCCAATTTTGTGGAGTATAGCTTTTTGAAGTATAACCTGATGATTCTCTGGATTTCCTCAGTATCTGCTGTTATGTCCCCCTTTTTTATTTCTGATTTTGTTAATTTGGATATTCTCTCTGCATTTCAGTTAGTTTGGATAAGTGCTGTCTATCTTGTTGACTTTCTCAAAGAACCAATTTTTTTTATTCTTTGTATTGTTCTCTTTGTTTCTATTTTATTGATTTCAGCCTTCAGTTTGATTATTTCCTGTACCTGGGGTTATCTCCTGGTCCTGCCTGGCACACAGTCAGGACAAATCTCTCTCACCCACCAATCCTGCAGCTGCTCAGACCCAAATAAACACACAGACGCTTATATTATTTAAACTGTTTGGCCTAATGGCTCAGGCTTCTTGCTATCTAGTTAATTAACCCATTTCTATTAATCTATAAATTGCCACGTTGCTTGTGGCTTACTGGTACTTTACATCTCATTTCTCATGGCGGCGGCTGGCAGCGTTTCCTCACTCAGCTTTCCACTTCCCAGACTTCTCCTCTCTCTTTGTCCTGCCTATACTTCCTGCCTAGCTACAGCCAATCAGCATTTTATTTATTAACCAATCAGAGCAACACATTCAGAGCATACAGAACATCCCACAGCAATTTCCTGTCATCTACTCCTCCTGAGTGTGCTTGCTTCTTTTTGTTCTAGAGCTTTCAGGTGTGCTGTTAAGTCACTAGTGTGAGATCTCTCCAAATTCTTTATGTGTGCATTTAGAGCTATGAATTTTCCTCTTAGCACTGCTTTCACAGTGTCCCATAAGTTTGGGTATCTTGTGCATTTGTTTTCATTGCATTCTAAGAAGTTTTTAATTTCTTTATTTTTTTCCTTGACCCATTGGTAATTCAGTTGAGAGTTGTTCAGTTTCCACAAGTTTGTAGACTTTCTCTAGCTTGTGTTGTTGTTGAACTCTAATTTTAACCCATAGTGATTCGATAAAATCCAGGGGCTTATTCCTTTTTTTTGTTATCTGTTGAGATTTGCTTTGTGACCAAGTATGTGGTCAATTTTAGAGAAGGTTCCATGAAGTGCTGAGAAAAAGTTACATTCTTTTGTTTTGGGGTGAAATGTTTTGTAGATATCTGTTTACGTCTATTTGAGTTATAACATCTGTTAGTTCCATTATTTCTCTGTTTAGTTTCTGTTTGGCAGACCTTTCCATTATTGACAGTGGGGTGTTAAAGTCTCCCACTCTTGATGTGTGGGGATTGATGTATGATTTAAGCTTTAGTAATGTTTCTTTTACAAATGTGGTGCCTTTGTATTGGGGGCATAGATGTTCAGAACTGAGACTTCATCTTGATGGATTTTTCCTTTGATGAGTCTTTCTCTATATCTTTTGATTAATTTTAGTTTGGAGTCTATCTTCTTAGATATTAGGATAGCTGAACCAGCTTGTTTCTTATGTCCATTTGATTAGACAATCTTTTTCCATTCCTTTACTCTGAGGTAATGTCTGTCTTTGAAGTTTAGGTATGTTTTTTGCATCAGCAGAAATATGGATCCTATTTTTGTATCCATTTTTTTTTGGTTAATTGAGTCCATTGATATTAAGAGACATTTATGATCAGTGATTGTTAATTCCTGTTATTTTTTGGTTTTGGTAGTGGTGGTAGTGTGTGTGTGTGTGTGTGTGTGTGTGTGTGTGTGTGTGTGTGTGTCCTTTCTTTGGGTTTTTCTGGTGTGAAATTATCTATTGCCTATGTTTTTATGGGTGCAGCTAACTTCCTTGGGTTGGAATTTTCCTTCTGTAGGGCTGGATTTATGGATAGGTATTGTTTAAATCTGGTTCTGTCATGAAATATCTTGTTTTCTCCATCTATAGTGATTGAAAGTTTTGCTGGGCAGTCATCCATGGTCTCTTAGTGTCTTCAATATGTCTATCCAGGACCTTTTAGTTTTTAGAGTTTCCATTGAGAAGTTGATTGTTATTCTGATGGGTCTGCCTTTATGTTACTTGGCTTTTTTCCTTTGTGGCTCTTAATATTCTTTCTTTATTCTGTATATTTAGTGGTTTGATTGTTATGTGGCAAGGGGACTTTTTTCCTTTTCTTTTCTTTTTCTTTTTCTTTCTTTTTTTTCTTTTTGGTCCAATTTATTTGATGTTCTGTAAGTTTTTCATACTTTTATAGGCATGTCCTTTTTCAAGTTGGGAAAGTTTTCTTTTATGATTTTGTTGAATATATTTTCTGTGCCTTTGGGCTGAGATTCTTTGCCTTCTTCTATTCCTGTTATGCTTAGGTTTGGTCTTTTCATGGTGTCCCAGATTTCTTGGATGTTTTGTGTTAGGACTTTTTTGGATTTAATATTTTCTTTGACCAATGAATCTATTTCCTGTGTCATATTTTCAATGCCTGAGATTCTCTCTTCTATCTCTTGTATTCTACTTGTGATGCATGCATTTGTAGTCCCTGTTCACTTATTCACATTTTCTATTTCCAGAATTTCCTTGGTTTGTGTTTTCTTTATTGCTTCTATTTCAATTTTCAAGTCTTGAACCATTTCCTTTACCTGTTTGGTTATTTTTTTCTTGGCTTCTTTAAGGGATTTATTGTTTTTTTTTCCAATTTTTTCTTTGTCTTTTCCTCAATTTCTTTAAGGGAATTTTTCATTTCCTCTTTAAGGGCCTCTATCATCTTCATAAAGTTATTTTTAAGGTTGTTTTCTTGTGCTTCAGCTGCATTGGTGTTCAGGTCTTGCTGATGTCGATCACTGGGTTCTGGTGGTGCCATATTACCCTTTCTGTTATTGAATATATTCTTACAAATGGTGTTTACACATTGGGGTTTGAGATGATTATAGATTTGGGTGTTGACTCTTGTGTTGTCTTTGTTGGCTGGGCGTTTTGCTCCTTTCATTGTCTTCTGGCCTGAATGGCCAAGGGTTCTGGTGATTGGCAGGTCTTCAGGTGAAGTAGGGTAATTCAGCTGAGGTTTGTGGGGGTTTGGGTGACTAGATCCAGTATATCCTCCTGCTCTTCTGAATGGTGTGGGCTGTACCTGTGTCTATGGACTCCGCTGGAGTTGTGGGGAATGGCTGGCCATGGGTAGGATGATAAGGTGGCTGGGGTTGGGCAGTGGCCTGGGTAGTGGCAGCAGGGGTGCAGCCTGCAGGCAGGTCTCTTACCCGCTGACCAACTGGTGGGGATTCTGTTGATTTTATTTTTAAAAATGAAGTGTTCTATTGGTCTTTTGTATGACTTTTGAGTCTCTTTCACTTATTTCTTGATTCATTATTTCATTGCTTCTAATTATTTTGAATTTGGTTTGTTCTTTTCTGAGTCCTTCAGATATATCAGTATGTTGTTTATTTGCAATGCTCCTTTTTAAAGTAGATACTTATTGATGTCAAATCCCTTTTTAGTATCTAATTTGCTATATAACATAAAATTTGGTATGTTGTTTCTGTCTTCATTCATTTTGAGAACTTTTTAAATTTCCCCTTTGATTTCTTCAATGCCCCACTGTTCATTAAAACTTCCCTTGTTAAGTTCTCATGTATTCATATAATTTCTGAAATATTTATGTGTTGATTTATAGACCTTTTTTTCAGAAAAGATGAAGGACACTGTTTTCATATCTTAAAAAAAATGTTAAGACTCATTTTGTGGACAAATAAACAATGTAGTCTGGAGACATGTTTTGTAGTTTCTGGATAAAATATTCCACGGTTGAAGTTCATTTAATTCATGGTAGAGTTGTGCTCTGATTGTCCTTGGCTGACTCTCTTTTCTGGGAGATCTGTCTCTTGTTGAAAATTAGGTGTGGAAATTTTCAACCCATATTATTATTGGATCTGATCTACCTCTTTAGGTCAAAGCAACCATAACCCTGTACAATTAAACAAGGGGTTGGCATAGAAGGTGGCCAGCACCAAGGTGGTTCTCCTCTGCCAGTAGCATTTTATGCCTAGGAGGAGAGAGACTCTTGGCAGAGTTCCCCTAAGCCCTCTTTGGCACATGCATCTGAGGGTGCAGCAACATAGTATGTCCTGAGCTGAGACTTTCCCCCCACAACTCTTTCAGCTATAGCGTATACTTGGGAACAACAGCCAACACCACCACTGAGGGCCACTTGACATGCCCCCAGAGGCAGCACTGCACTCTGATATTTTCTTCTTGCCCCATCAGTAATAAGTGTCTGTGCAGAGGAAGTAGACATAAGGGAGTACATGGGCACCTGTCCTCAGTCCTGTCTCAAGTGTGAGACTATATGTGATGAGCCACATCCACAGTCTCCAATGACAGGGTGATTTCTGCAGGGTTGCACTCTGTATTCAACTCTGCACCACACCCTGCAGTGGAGGTCAACCAGCAGGCTTAGGTTACAGACACTACTGGAATAATATGGGCCTTGCAAACAAGTGTGGTAGAATGCCTGTGGAGTCCCACAGATGGGGGTACACAAGAGCTTCTGACTCCCAAAGGAGACACAGCCCAAAGAATATCTCGCTTCTCAAGTGTATCTTGGGAATTCTCTGCAAGTGACTCTTTCCACAGAAAGGTTACTTTCTGTACAGACCTCGTTAATTTCTAAGTGGGCTGTAAGCTTGTGAGGATTACGACACCCTAACAGCTAAAGCTGCAGTGTCTGCAGATGGAGTTTGCTAGGACTGTGACACTCCAGTATCTGCTGATGGAGTTAGATGGGACTCTTTTACTCTTATGTCCACAAAGTAGAGGCTCTCCTGACCCCAGGTGGGGAGTCAGGATGGCAGGTAGTTCTCTTATGCACCCCAATCACGGTCTCTGAACATTACTAGATTCTGACCTCTTTTTTGCTAATGGCCAGTGTTCTTTCAGTCACTTACCTCAAAATACACACACACACACACACACACACACACACACAAATGCAGGCACACACATTTGAATATAAGTGCCTACCCTTTAATTCTGCCACCTAAGATTTATTCCTCACTCCCCCAAAATCATTCAACTCTTTTATATTTTTGTAATAAAATGAAGAATTTAATTTATACAAAATTAGCAGTTACTAAGTTGAGAGTTAAATAAAAGCTAGGAAGCCTGGGAGTGTTCCACTAACTTTTTTTCCCTTTTTTAGGATTCTACTAATCTCATGTATCTGAGAAGAGTTTGCCCAAATTTTTGAAAATAAAATTACCTCTGGGTTTCAACCATATATTTTTCAAGCATGGATAAATTAAATCTAAGAAAGATAACTTCAGCAAGCTTTTAACAGCTAAAGCAGTTTAATAATAAAAATTCCTTTTCTTTCCAATACAGCATTGTATTGTAATATGGAATTCTTACATACATAAATGTAGCTCTTTCCTCATCTCCTCTCGTACAAAACAGACTCTAACCAAGAGTTGTGTCACTATGTAGAGCAAACCCTAGAACCCAAACTGCCCCCCAAGGGGCCATTCTATAATTGGATCGATGTTATCTACAGTCCTAAACTATTTCTCTTGAAAGCATTAATTTAGACTAAACCAGGAGTCCTCAATGGCATTAAAGTCATATTTGCTTTTCTTTGAAATGTTGAGATGGGGGGAACGACATTAATATATCCCATAAAGGATGTAAGCCTAGTAATGAATTGTATTCTTTTTATGTCATGGCCATAGTGAGAGAATTTGCTGAGAGAGCCCAAGATTCCTAACCTACTGAGCAGAGACTATAGTGTTATAATCTCTAAGTACACCTCCTAAAAAAAGAATTAAAGGTTTCTAATTCCAAACACATAATGTGCCCCAATAGGTGATATGTGGGGAGATTTCAAAGTTTTGGTACACAGAATGTTATAACAAAGATTTTTCTGATTTGTCACTCTGTGTGTGGCTCACAAAGCCAGATTTTAGTCCTAGAGAGATAGTATCTGGTACTCTGGGTGTTATAAGAGGGCTCAAAGGTGGTAACAAGAAGCCAGAAGTTATTCAAAGTATACAACATTACCCATTTAGTTCAGGGAGAAATGGAATATAGAAGTCTTAAAATGAATAATGAAAAATAATGTTAGGTATGAAGTCTGATAAATTAGTAAATTGGCCACAGCCAGTTTGAGTATATGTCAACAGAAATGACACAAACTGAAATGATAAAAATAAAGCAAATAAAAACAAGCAAAACTAACCACAAAGAACATCTCAAAACGTTGGAATGATTTCAAAATGAAGGTTCAGTTCTTATGCTTCCCGGGAATCCATTTTTAACAGAAATTGCATTTTCTTATGCTAGAAGCAAATACATTTCTAGTATTTCTGTCCTTAATCTCAGCTCTTCAGTGTTATGGATCCAGAGATGTCTTATACAACTGCCTCCTGCTGTCCTGTGTTACAACTAGCCCATGACCTGTTGGGCCTACCCCACTGATTCTCATACTCCACATGGACTATGCAGATTCCACAAACCTACTTGTTTTAAAAACATTTAAAGACCATCCTGTGGAAGGTGTGTTTGGGAAATCCCCTTGATCCAATGAAGACTTCAGCCCCAGGTCTCTCTTTTACTCCCCACATGCTGCTTGAGCAAGTACATTCAGGATGCCTTCCTCACCAGTTCTTTAAAGCATGGTGTCCTCTCTCTAAGGCCTATGAGGAAACTATCCCCATTACTCCATGAGTTTTCTTGTGTTGCATGGGTTTCACCTAACTAACCCTCTGAATCTTTTTTCCTAACCAAGACTCTCTTAAAGAGTCATTTATCTTGGTATGAAAGAATTGAACACAGATCAGTCAAGAGGACAATGGTCAGTGTAAACAAGTTTTCTGTGACAGCAACACGTAGACACAGAGCAGGCATTTTGGCACTAGGCTGTCAGTCAGAGTGGAGAACAAACCTTGGAAGTACACCATGAAGATCCAAAGTCAAGTCCTTTGGATTCTCACCAAGGCAAGAACAAAGATGATGGCCCTCTCCTGGGTAGGAGAGAGATCCAAGTCAAGTTAGAGAAGACTATGACACAAGTAGAGTACATGAAGAGAAACGAGGAAACAAAGAAGAGTCACTTGATGCAAGTAGTGACTGAGAATGTGCCAGAACAATGACAAACACCAAGCCATAAGATCTTCAGGAAACGCAGCATAAAATGAACCAGAGAAAGAAAAGAAATGTCTATAGGAATGTTTCACTTCTTTAATTAGAAGAAAGCTTCAGGCTGACAAGATGGTTCAGATGATAACAGTACTTGCCACTAACCTGATGACATCAGTCCAATCCCCAAGACCCACACAGTAGATGAAAAGGACAGACTCCCCAAAAAGGTCTTTTAACTGCCATACTCTGAATATACATGCAAGTGCATGCATGCACATGCAAGCACACACACACACACACACACACACACAATGTAAAATCAAATTTTAAAAAAAGAAGTCTTTGAAATAATTAAATATATTATCTTACAAAATAGCAAAACACAAACATATTGTTCTTAATTAACCTGAAAATACCTGTTTAAAGTAATACTGTAATATTTTGAAATATTATAGGTGAATGATAGCAGTGTTACAAAAATTAAAAATTAGGAATAAAAATACTATGCTAAGACACCTGTAATATAGTGTCGTTTGAAGAATTTCAACAATTAGTTAAAATACATATTGTAAAAATCTATGGCAGACCCTGTAAACAGTACTTTTAAGAATCATAGTTTATGCCCTAAGAGATGAGATAAATGGAATCACATGAAATGTTCAATGAAAACCAGAAAAGAAAATAAAGAAGTCTCTGGTAGTAGAATGAATAGTTACAAACATGGCTAATGTTAACACAAATATATTAATGATAACTTCAAATTCATGTGGTTTAAATATGCCAATCAAAATAGGTTTCTAAAGCAGATCTAACTATATGTTGTTTAAAATAAGCCTACCTTAAACATAAAGATACCAGTCAATTAAAAACAGAAGAACAAGAAAATTAGTTTTTAAAAATTCTGGGTGTAACAGATCCAAAGACCTTAGCATAACTGAGGCCAGTGTAGATGCACCATTCTGACCTTAGAATCCAGCATGTTGGCCCCAACACCTACCAAAACAGGACAAAGACCTAATCCATCAGAGACCTAGTCCATAGTTCCAGGATCTGGGAAAGGCCCTGAATGTACTGGTACCTTGCCTTTTGCTTTCTGTAGCTTCACTCTTCACTAACTGTTCTTGCTAACCAAAGTGTGTCAGGTATAGCTTTTGTACATAAAAGGCAAAGAACAGTAAGTCTCAGGGCAGCAAGATTTGGGCAAGTTCCCCATGCAGCCACTGACTGCCAATACACACTTTTTATTCAGCTTTAAGAGTGTCTGTGTTTTCTCGGGTGGTATTACTGCACAACATGAATAGCTGTGTTAATCCTAGGTGAAGACTTCACAGAAAGGAAATTTAGAGATGAAGAAACACTGCTATGAGAATGTGGACGAAGACATGATGTGTAAATTAATGATGTGTAAATAGATTAATATCATAAAATATGTCGATTCACAAATACATAATATCAAAATATATAGGCTAAAAAACAGCTAGAACTACAAAGAGGAGCAGACAAATACATAATTATGGTGAGGTTTTCCACACCCCCACTCTCCTCACCCCACCCTCAGGTAGTGATTAATAGATCAAGCAGGGAGAAAATCAATAAAGTTACAGTTGACATGAACTGAGTTAGCAGTCACTTGATCTAACTGATACTTACAGACAAGTTCATCCAACCTACACAGAATTCTGTTCAAGCTCATCAGGAGCCCTAGCCAAGTAAGTTCACAGCAACCTACAAATACCTTACCACACAAACAGTAGAAATCAGAGTGTGCTGTGATAAAGAAACTTCCCTAATATTTGGAAATTAAAGAGCATAATTTAAAATAGCACATGAGTAAAATTTTAAACATTTTAAAGCAAATGACTTTTAAAATAAAACTTTCCAAATTTTGAGGTATGAAGTAAAAGCAATACTGAGAGCAGATTTTATGGTATTGAATGCATACGTTATAAAAAGATTAAAAATCAGTAATCTGTTTCCACTCTAAAAAGCTGAAGAAGGCACAAGGAAAGAGATTATTAAAATTGAAGCAGAAGTCTATACAGTTTAAAGCAGAACAATGGAAAAGATTAATGAAACCTAAAGTTGGTGCTTTGGAAGATCAATGAAATGAATAAAACCCAGCCAGATTATCAAGAGAAAACGTTTAAAGAAGATATAAATTGCCATTATAAAAAAGCAAGTGAGGGGCCATCTCTACTGACCCTACAAATGTTATAATGATAAGAAAGCACTGTTGTCAATAATTATATAAAAACTGAAACAAATCAATTGTTGCAAACTCACAAGTGACTAGAATACCAAAGAGGAAATAGCTTGTATGGCACTTCAGACATTAAATACATGTCATCAGTAACTTCTTATTCATAACCTTTCAAAAAAAGAAAATGGTTGGCTTTGGGGATTTCACTAATAAAATGTACCAAACGTTTATGTTAGTTAGATATTAACCAACTCTCCACCAACCCTCAGAAAACAGAAGCAGAAGGGGTACTCCTTCACTTATTCCAGGTGACGGTAACTCCTGGCCACCAAAACAAGATTGATCCAGTAGAAGACAGTAAAGCCACAGATCAGAATTTCTCCAAACACAAATGTCTTTACCAAATGCAACTCAATAATGCATGTGAAAAATTATACCCACAACCAAGTAAACTTTATTCCAATTAAGTAACATTTAATTGTTGAACATTTAAAGATAAATCTATGTAATCTACAACATCAACATATTAAGAAGAAAGTCACATAATCAGATCAAATTTGGTCTTTTGACTGAACCGTATCTTGTAACTCAAGACTCCTAACAAGCTGTAGATGAAAACCTCTTCAACTTACAAATAACATATATATAAAACCAATAGCTAACATCTCATCAAATGCTGTAGAATAATCCTCTATACACTGTGTGAATATATGTCATTATGATTGGTTTAATAAACAAGCTGACTGGCCAATAGCTGAACAGGATAAAGTTAGATGGGAAAGCCAAAGTGAGTATGATGGGATGAGAAAGGGCAGAGTCAGAGGAGTCACCAGCCAGATGGAGAAGGAGTCAAACACACAAAATGGGATAGAGGTAAAAGTCATAAGCCTCGGGCAGCACATAGATTAATAGAAACGGGTTAAGTTGTAAGAGCTAGTTAGTAATAAGCCTGAGCTATTGGATGAGAATTTATAATTTATATTGTCTCCAAGTCAGTTATTTGGGAAGTGGCTGTCAGTTATTTGGGAGCAGGCAGTTGGGACAGGAAACTCCACCTACAAATGGCACCCAAGGTGGGGTGTAGATCCTCATAAAACTTAAGAAAGCTTAAAAAAGATTCTAGATCCACAAACATAGCTTCCTAGTCTCACAGTAGGAAGCCACATGTGCAGAGACATATCTCCCAACAGCTGCCTGCAAGATGGAGCCAGCCACCAATTGCCATGAGCTAAGCAACATGGCAGGTTCCCAGTCTCTCACTGCAAGGAAGGAGCAATAGCTGCTAAGAGACATTTGATTGTAAATGCTGCTAGATTAAACCAATCTATATATTTTTAAAATGTCTTGACTTAAAAATGGAAGTCAAGGGCTGGAGAGATGGCTCAGAGGTTAAGAGCACTGATTGTTCTTCCAAAGGTCCTGGGTTCAATTCCCAGCAACCACATGGTGGCTCACAACCATCTGTAATGAGATCTGGTGCCCTCTTCAGGTATGCAGGGATATGTGCAGACAGAACACTGTATATGTAATAAATAAATAAATCTTTAAAAAAAAATGGAAGTCAAAAGATACGTTACTTTGGGAAAGAGGTTCTGCTTTTATTTCCACAGGAAATGAGAGGCTGTAGATTCATTCCAGGTTAAAAAAAATCAGGTTTGATCAAGAAAGACTCCATGAAAATCCTGGCTACAAACAAAGAGAAATAAACCTAAAAGAACTATAAGATGTGATGTATATTTTACCTGCTAAAACACATAACAAAAATCATCTTTGGCTGACTTATATACAATGTACAATCTATACTTGTATTAATACAGATATGTATGCTACCTTTAAAATTTATATATTTTCAGAGTAAGGGGACCAGACACTAATAAAAACAGATGGTCCAAGTGATCCAGCATCCAAAACAGCTCAAGGCTGCTGGCTGAGATGACCCAGCCTTACAGAATAGTACAGCCAAGACCTAACAATTATCCTGATTTTCTCAATGTTCCTCCAAAGATGTCAGTGGCCCAAACAACAGGAAGTAGTCTAGAGAGTGACATCCACATTCCCAAAAGATTGATTGTGGATGTTCATCATCATTTAATGGGGGTTGATTACAAGTTGTTATTGGTAATGGTCAGGAAAAAAGCTAAACAAAGGTGATTAGATTCAAAGATCTCTTTCTTAAAAGAAAAAGAGGGGTATAGAAATGATAGGATAAAAGGGTAGGTTATTGAATCTATTTTTAAACTAAAAAAGCAACTCCTAGTCTTAAATATTTTACATTGATGTGAATTTTTAAATATTGATACAAATTTAAAGTTAATTTTATTATAGTATATGCATATTTCTACTCTTGTTTGGGATATTATTTTCAGCTCATTAAAAATGTAATGTATAATTTAATAATACAGATTAATAGTCATCTATAATAGTCAAACTTATAGTCATGTTAAGTATCTTTTCAAGGTCATAAACAGATATATTTAGATAGGTAGATGGTCTTCAAACATTCCAAAGACCCACAGAATATGGCATTTAATGTTTAATTACCTAAGGCTTTTCATGACAGTGAGACACATCTGCTCCTGGAAGCACCAGTTTACTTCAGAGAAGACAATGGACCTCAAAGAACTCTGTATGGATTTTGTTTTTATGGTAAAAGCTATCCATGTGGGCAAAGGAACTGTCCTTGCTTCAGTTGCTGATAATATACTGTCCAAACTGGACCAGCAGGATAAAAAAAAAAAGAGGTAATTGCTAAACTTTGCCGAGACAAGATAGGACAGTCCTTCAGAATTCCCTGCTTCTCAGGGATGTTTGTCAGATATACCAGGCTTGTTGGCCATAGGCGGATGCCCCAGTATCACAGAAGAACCTAGTGTGACTATCAAGGCAACCTGATGTCCCTGTCACTAGGTAATAGTTCATCCTCCTGGGGTCTTTGATGGAGTTGAAGACTAGATAGTTAGAATTATAATTTTCCTTAGTTATGATTGAAGGTAAATTAGGTACAAAACTTTAGACTCACAAAGATAAGATTAAATAACAGAGTATTTTCTCTACAAACAAATAAACTGGATACTGTAACTGTAATTCTTACTTGATAACTGTTTTTGTTGTATATAATTTTACTATGTTAAAATTAAAACCTTCCTTTTTAATTAGACAAAAAGGGGGAAATGCTGTGGAATGATCCTTCAGTACACTCCACCTACAAGATAAGAAAAATGTGTACTTTCTTCTGAAGAGCTGTATAGAAGATGCTCTTTCTTATCACTCTTAGTAAACATTATAACTTTAGATCTTAGCTAGTGCAATAAGATATGTAAAAATATGATAATGATATAAATCAGCAAGAAAAATGTAAACATTTATTAGATGGCACGATTATAATAAATCTCCCAAATATCTCCCAAATTAATGTCATAACAAAAATTAAGATACCAAATTGATATAAATGTTTTCTTGCACACCAGCAAAAACAACTGTTCCTGAAATCTTTGTGAAATGTGACATGTTCTGTATAATCAAAGAAACAAAATAGGCAAAAAAAAAAGAGAGAGAAAACCAGATAAGCTACCAAAATATACATAAAAGGTATATTTTAAATAAGTTAATGATAGCAATATTGGAACACATTAGATATGGTACTTGACTTCATTAGGGTTTCTATTGCTGTGAAGAGACACCATGACCATGGTAATTCTTACAAAGGAAAAACATTTAATTGAGGTGGTTCACTTACATTTTCAGAGGTTCGGTCCATTATGGCCATGGCAGGGAGCGTGGTGGCATGCAGGCAGACATGGTTGTAAGCATTATCACTCAGATGGGAAGGAATCCTGGCAGTCAGGAGCCAAAGAACACCACAAAGTCACACCACACAACAAACTTCATACAAGAGATTTATTGGGAAGGAAAAAAAAAAAAAGAAACAGGAGGGTGACTGTCTCTGTTCAGGTGAGAAATGGCAAGGAGAGTTTCTTCGAAAGGAGGGTGGAACTTTTTGGAGTAAACCTTTCCAGAGTGGGGATTGGTGAGATTTCAAGTCCAGAGCTTGGGCTTTTTACTCTTTAGGGCAAGGCCTGGGTCTAGCCATTAGGACAGTTTGAGTGTTTTGTGGGTGGAACCTGGAGAGTTGCAGGTCCTTGGAGGAGGTGTCTGGCCACTCTTGTGGCTCAAGGGACTTACAGTGGTGTTGGCTATGTCTTGATATGCAGGCAATAGGAAGTGGTCTGGGACACTGTGTGGCTTGAGCATATATGAGACCTCATACTTTGCCTCCTCAGTGACATACTTCCTCCAACAATGCCACACCTACTTCAAAAAGGTCACAA
>CABHPH010159918.1:0-11146 GCA_902168325.1 Peromyscus nudipes | reverse complement strand
TGTGATCAGCGGCGGCATTCAGGTGGTACCTTGCACATTAGATATTGGTGTCTTTCTTGGAATAGTGTTCCAGGAACACCTTTCAGCTGTCTTAAGCAATGACAGCATTTGTTTTACTATAAAGTACTATGTTCACTCTCCCCATAGCCCCCAACTTGTACTTATAGTAGACAGCAAATAGGGGACATGAGAAGTGCCTTACTCATTCTTGTATTAGCTATAGTAAAAGAAATAGATGAAAAGGGTGGGTAAAACATCCAGTTTTAGTTGAAAAAAATCTTTTGTCATTAAGAATAAGTTTATCTCGGGGTTGGGGATTTAGCTCAGTTGTAGAGTGCTTGCCTAGCAAGTGCAAGGCCCTGGGTTCGGTCCTCAGCTCCGACAAAAAAAAGAATAAGTTTATTTCTGGGCAGCGGTGAACACCTTTAATCCCAGCAGAGAGAAACCCTGTCTAGAAAAACCAATAAATAATTTAATTAATTAATTAAATAAATAAATAAAATAAAGTAAGCTTATCCCCAAAGGACTGAGATTCATCACAAAACCAATGAATTATAACACGGGTTGGGGATTTAGCTCAGTGGTAGAGCGCTTGGGGGGGTGGGGAGGATACAAATTAGAAGAAAGTGCCTGTAATCTCCAAAGGGAGGTGGAGGCAGGAGAACAAGGAGTTTGTGGTAATCCAGGCTCACTTTAGTGCCTATATCAGAAAACAAGAAAAACAAAAAAAACCTTAAAATCAATTCAAAATGAAAAGCAATCACCTTACTATGAGAAGACAAAATAGTTTCTTATTTCTAATTAACAACTTACAGATTCTGGTATTGATTAAAAAAATAAAGGGTCTTGATTCATTTATAGGAGAATAATTTAAACTATCTGGCACACAAATGAGTTCACAGTACTTGCTGAAGGTGTTGGACTGTAATACTGATAACCTTTTCCTTCCCTTATTACTGATTGATAAGCAAGTGGATTTTCTAGGGTTTCTGATTTGGGATATAAGGTATACACTGATGTGGAACTGGGGAAGGTAGGCTAGTCTAAGTGAGGTTGTATATGACAGGAATTTTAGTGGAGGGAAGGCATTTCTTAAAGTGTGTATCACAGGTTGCAATACTTCGTACCATGACAGGACATTAAGAAAGCCTATAGAACCTCATTCCCTATGGTGTGTCAGGTTTTAGGGCAATAATGGCAGTTGACGTCTGAGTCTTCTCACTAAGAATGTCTCTAAACAGACTTCTCTGGTTGAAGTATGTTTCTCTGATCGGGGTATTACCAAGAATACAATCAGATTTATATTGAGGACATTATTAATACATTATTAATATTAATTATTAAAATTATTAATAAAGCTATGTCAATAATAAGTACTATTTAGGTATACAGTATTGATGTATAGTATGCTTATATATTTATTTTAGATCTAATAATAAGACCTTTTAATGTTTTTATGTGTGTTTATGCACTCAAAAGTTTGCTTGCTTGAAATTCTTTTTGAGACAAGGTCACGCTATCAAAAAGTAAAAAGAAACACCAGGTACTTTGTAAATACTATGGTAAGAGTACTCAAATAGTTACCAGCTTCATAGGAAAATATTTCTTTATAACTGACTTGATTTAAGGCTTAAAGGTAGGTAAATATTCAGTAGGTTGAATAAAATACACTAAATCTTTGACTATAGTTAATTATGTATAATTCAATATGTGTAATATTTATAGACATTTAGAATGAACAGATTGTCGAAAAATTGATTTTTTTTTAATCTGCTAAGTTAATGATTTGTTGTCTGCGTTGCAAGTAGAATGGATAATCTTATGGGCACAGAGAAATGAAAACAGTTTCCTCCAAACCATTGTGTCTCTCCTAATTAGCTGTTTTAAGTCAGAATTCTGTTGTTACATGAAAAATACTCTGCAATAATTCTGCAAAACCATTTCTGCACACACCTTCTTCTTTTTTTTTTTTTTTTGTTTTTTTTTTGGGTTTCTCTTTTTCGCTTTTTGCCTTTCCTTGAACTCGCTTGGTAGCCCAGGCTGGCCTTGAACTCACAGAGATCTGCCTGGCTCTGCCTCCCGAGTGCTTGGATTAAAGGCGTGCGCCACCACCGCCCGGCTGCACACACCTTCTTAACTGCCTGCAGTTAACATGAAGCGACTTGTACCAATTTCAGAATCCACTTACATGCTTCTTGTGGACTTTAATGAAAAGGTCCCAAATTAATCTTCCTCAGAAAAAAATTAATTTGCAATAACTCAGTTTTCAATTCCCTTTGTCTTAAGCATTAGCTGTAATAGCATTTGAAATGTGTATCAATTTAAAAAATAGCACAGTTGAGTTAATGTAATGGGACTTTATCGGCTTTGCATAGCGCATTAACATTCATAAAATAATACTTTATATCCTAAAAGTCACACTGTCTCACATGTTAGATCACTATAGTACCATACAGCATGACTAAAAATATTGGCAGAATGAAACAATAAATTGCCTATTAGAATTTACTCTCTTCTTTAAGCCTATACTTGAAATGATTTCATCTTTAGGCAGTGGTGAGAAGAAAAGTTCTCTGCCTCATCTCTTTTCAGCAACAAAGAAAATATGCTGTTGGAACTTCTAGAATAGTTATTAAGTTTACTAACAAAATTTTGTCTTTAAATATCTTCAGTCAAGAACTTCTGACAATACTTAATTTGGGGCGGGGCCGAAATTGCTCATTTGGGAGAGCATTAGACTGAAGATCTGAAGGTTCCTGGTTCAATCCCGGGTTTTGGCAACATAGGCCAATGTTTAGCAGGGCGGTGGTGGCACACACCTTTAATCCCAGCACTTGGGAGGCAGAGCCAGGCTGATCTCTGTGAGTTCGAGGCCAGCCTGATCTACAGAGCGAGATCCAGGACAGGCACCAAAACTACACAGAGAAACCTTGTCTCGAAAAACTAAAGAGTGTTACCTTCTCTGAACACCACTTAAATATTTAATAGGATTGAGCTGTATTCTTCCAACCTTTCATAGAGCATATTGACTTATGACTGCCATTAATGAGCCACTACTCATTATTCTTGTGTCATAGTTATGTCAACTATATTTGGCCCCAGTTTTCTATTAATTTTATTTGTTACTATAATATACAGATGTGAAGCCATGCTGTGGTGGTGCATGCTAATTTAATCCCAGCACTCAGGAGGCTTAGGCAGGCAGATCTCTGAGTTTCAGGCCAGCCTGATCTACTGAGCACATGCCTTTAATCCTAACACTCAGGAGGCAGTGGCAGGCACATGGATCAGTGAGCTCGAGGCCAGCCTGGTCTACATAGTATGGCTCTCTCAAAACAAAAAAAAATTGCTTCAAACATATTAGGATAAATATTCAAATCTTTTAATCCATTCTTTCCTCATTTCAATTGAAAGGAAGTTTGAAGTTTTAACAAATCATGTCATGACAGTTTTCTCAGGAATTTTTCAGATAATGAAAGGGAAAAGATCCTCAGGAAATCTTAGGCTTGGTGCTGCTAATCATCAGCCCTCCGTCTCCATAGGGATCACTCAGGAAAGACAGCAGCTTGTCACCTCTCTGGTCCTCCTCCCTCCTGCTCTCCCTGGGGTTAAATGCTCAAGCAAACTGGATGTACTTTAATCTCTCCCTAATTAAAGTGGTTCTTGAACCAGCAGTGTGGGTATCACCTGGGAGCCTGTTAGAAACCAAGAATCTTGTGTTGCACTCCAAACCTGCTGAGTCAGAATTTACATTTTAATAGTCTCCAGGGACACAGAGCCAAAAAGTTTCCTTGTCAAAATATTGCCTAAACATAACTCTTAAATAATAATATTGAAAACAAAGTACCTTAAAGACTACTACTTTGAAAAATAGGAGAATGTTTTAATTTACCCCGTAACACAGAAGATCAAAATTGGCAGGGGGAGGGGGAATCCCTACCCAATCTGAAAACTATGTAAGAGGAAGCACTTCAGCTGCAGGCCATATGGAACAACAGAGCATATGAACAGAAGTCCTGTTTGTTTAAGGATAATCATGTGAACACTGGCCCTGATGAAAAACCTAATATACAATGCCACAGTTCAAGTTGTTTGGGGAAGACACCTGAGTGTATTTAGTCAAGGTACATGAGCCATTCATTGTTCTCCTGAGCAAACGGGGAGTTGTATAAAATCTGATGGAAATAATACATCTATATTTTGTTACACGTGAAAATATTACATGTGAAAAACTGTAATAGATATGTCCCTCCTTGAGACAGATGACACTTTTCATATGAAACATTATTTTATAATACCTTAATTTTTCTCCACTCCAGCAAGTCTTACTGGTAAGATAAACTACCCACAAGAATGCTGACTTTGCTGGGTGGTGGTGCACGCTTTTAATACCAGCCCTTGGGAGGTAGAGTCAGGCGGATTTTTGTGAGTTCGAGGCCAGCCTGGTCTACAAGAACGAGATCCAGGACAGGCACCAAAACTACACAGAGAAACCCTGTCTCAACAAACAAACAAACAAACAAACAAACAAACAAATAAATAAAGAATGCTGACTTTACCTTACCTATATGACACTTTCTTTGGTAAATATCTCTTCTAGGGAACCAGGAATATTTCCTAGGAATTTCTCACATACCGTATCCTTTAGGGATTCTTAAAAGTATAAGGTCTTTTTGTTTATGATTCAGTGAGAATTAACCCCTGACAGAATTCTGTTACAAAACCCATTGCCAACTGCAGTAAGCATTCTGAAGTCACAAAAGGAGAGGGCCAAAGAAGCAAGAACCATCAAAGGATCTGTCTAGTATCAGTAATAGTCTCAAAACTCTATGCTGCAAATTGTGCCTTTCAGGGTAGTCTTTGAATCTTAAAAAATTAAGGGTATAAGTGAACCAAATCAACATTTGAAAATTAAGCAAATTAGGCAGGCTTTGATTTTCCTCAAGGGGAAGTTCACATTGAGTTTAAGTGGTTGAGTTTAAAACCTTTCCAGCAAATAATTTTAATTCAAAGCAACATCTAGGTGCTGATGTCAGAACCCCTTGGTGAGACTGTGAAGGTGACCTGGGAGCATGGGACTCACCCCTGCTTATACCTGTTCAGACTTCGAGTATTCCAGAACTAACCTTGGGTTTCAAAAGTTTGCCTAAACCAATTTGCTAGATTTGAATTTTGAGAGAAGTGTGGTGGTGGTCGTCATGATCTTTAATTGACAGAATCAAGTTGCAGTGCTAGAAGGAGCCTCTTCAACAACTTCCTGGCATGCTTTTAGAAGAGGTAGGCAGTTGTTTTCACCCGTTATAGCTGTACAGAAATTGGTTGACTCTGAAGGGAACTGGAAGTGCTTTTTCAGGGAAGACATACAGTGTTACAAAGTGAGCTTGGTCTCCATCTGCATTCAAATTCTGCCTCTAGCACGTAGTACTTGTGTGACTCATTTCAGTGCCTTGAGATTCTGCACACTAGGATAATTAGCACCTACTGTAGTTGTGATGACTGTTTGATAATGCACTGTCCACTGTGCCTGTATAGAATATGCTCTCAATGTGTGGTATGCGATAGCTTTTGCTCTTATGACGCACACACACACACACACACACACACACTATGGAATTGGAAGGCATAAAAGCAACATGAAATTTAAGCCAGATCTTTTTGTTTCTCTGGATTTTGAAAGACAAAGATCCACAGGCATGAAAAAATCAGCGCAACTTATTTCTACCTCAAGACTGAACAACAGCAGCAAAGAATGAAGAAAAACAAAACAAAACACTCTAGGGACCAGCCCTCAAAAGAGGAAAAGATAGCTTTAGCTTTAAAAACAAACAAACAAACAAAAAAACCAGAGAGGGCAGCAGGGTATTTGAAACCAAAGCAGAATGTCTAGTGTTTGGGGTGAGGCTTAGGAACAAAGCTACCAACTCTCCATACCCCTTTACTTACACAGTAAAACTGTATTCTGTACAAGAAGAAAAGCAACTCGGAGTTAACAAGGGTGAAGGCAATCTGATGAGGAAAACCCTTCTGGCAGCCGCCTCTGACCTAAGACGTTCCAAGCTCCTGCAATCTTGCTTTAGACAAACCAATAGAAATAGAATCATGATTTTATCTAGCTTGAGCTCTACTGGCTTACTTATTTCTCCTTCTTATAGCTTTATCCACACAATAGAAGACAGATTTTATAAAGTATGTTTCCTTTGTCCAAGGTAAACTTTAATAACCCTATAATGAAGTTTGAGGAAGTGTTTGTCCTTATTACAACATTGATCATAGGGGGCAGGTGTCTTCGATGCTTTTGTTGAGCTCAGTGTGACATTTGTTCATCTCTCCCTGCTTTCACTGTAGAATGACATAAATGGTAAGCCTTTAGAATAAATGGGTCAAAAATGATGGTTCCGTTAATCTTCATTTAGTGGTTTGTAGTTCACACATAACTGTGTTTCCAAACCAGACTTGAGGACATAGTCCTACAAATTTAGATGCGTTGGAAAAAAGATTTTATAACATACTTACAGGCTCAAGTGAAGATTTTTAAAGTAACATAAATCCTGTATTTATGCTTTTTTTGTGAACTGTAACTCAAAGCTACATTGTTCGTGAATTACATTAAAACCCAGATGTTATTTCTTTTGTGTGTTTTCTGCTTCATTTAGGATTTCTTAATAAGCATAATTTTCTTTAACAATAACAGCATTAATTTAATATGTACTTTTCATCTTTATAAGAAGACATGTAAAAGTAGTCACTATTTTGGAGAGTATTCACTTTCAACTATTGCATTTCTCCATAAATTTTTACTTATAAAGAAGGCAAAGAAGATATATTCCCAGTTTTAAATATGCCACTATATAATTAATTTAAATGTAATATTATATATCTGTGCTTATGCTATGACAGCACTAACTACATGCAGTTATTGATAGCTCAACCTGTTACTAGTAAAGATTAAGAACTAAATTGTTAAAAATATATTGGTGAAATTATTAAGGCCACTCCACATAGTTAAAAGAGAGATTTATTTAATGGCATAACTTACAAATGAAGGGATAGGTAGGTTGCAGGTTCTGTGAAAGACTTTCCTCGGACTACCTCTAGTGTCCAGGGCCCAAGCCGGAAGAGAGCTTGGTGCATCCCGATCTCGGGTCTTCAGGGCCCTCCCTTGGCCCCGCCTTGTAGGCGTGATAGTTACCGAAGCCTCAATGGGGGTTGGAACTTCCAGACCAAAGCTGGAATGGCTACCCACTACAAAAATATTCTAATTCATTTAATAAATTAGTTGCTACGCACAACTAGTGTCTACCTTAGTGCATAGTACAGATATGGAAGACAGAAGTTACCTTATGTCTGGAAATCATTTAGGTAGTTGTTTAAAATCTTAGATGTGGGGCAGGGGGTCTAGAGAGATGGCTCAGTGGTTTAAGAGTGCATGTTGCCCTTGCAGAGAACTCCAGTTTACAGTACTAACATCAGGTACCTTACAACTGCTTGTGACTCCAGCTTTTTATGATCTGACACCCTCTTCTGGCCTCTGAAGATGTCTGCCCTCATGAACACATACCCCCACGCATGTGTGTGTGTATATATATATGAAGATAAATCATTTTTAAAAGTCTTAGATCGGCCAGCCAGCTAAACAACTCCATCACTAATTACACTAGCAACAATACTAAAACTGGTGGTCAGTTCCTACTCCCCATGTCCTTGATAAATAACATATTATCTTATTTCCAATAGATTCTTAAATAATATGTAGCACACAGAAAGCAAAAGGGAAAGATACAAGTAGCTCATTGTGTTCATTTTTCATCTAGCAGTTACCTGATGACCACATGACATCCTGAGTAGAAAACCCCAAATAGATCCTGCTCTTACCAACTCTGTGTTTACCCAATGCTTGCTGTGTCCTGTGTACTCTGAGCACATATATGACATGGAAGCAGAAAGGGAACTATTTGTGTGGATAAAGGAGAGCAGTGAGAGTGGGAAAGAGAGACGTAGAGAAGTGCCAGGGTGGAGCTGTGAATATAAGCAAATATAATCGCATGCATATATAATAATTCCATAATTTTTACAGGCAGCACACAAGAACTTAATTTAAAGCCTATAATGTTTAAAAAGGCATGAAAAAATAAAACAAGTCTACTTGCAAATCAAGCTCTTTTGTATAGAGACTCGACTTGGAAATGCATGTAAAATGTTCGTGTTACAAGTTCAGATTTTCAGCTGGGGCACAGCAGCAAGAGTCAGTTAACTATAGGAGATCTTAATACCAAAGCTCTGTCTTCACCCTTGTGTTTCTAAGCAAGAACAAAATACCTGGCTAATGCCATGGGCTTAAAAAATACTTCTTAATATTTACAAATGTTTTGTATAAACGAATGCATAATGAAAATAAGACAGAAGAAGCCAATTTCAATAATTTATCAAGATAGTGCCTGAAGACCTCGGGTGGTTGGTTTATCTTGGTGGTCAACGTAATACACCTGGGAAACAGAAACTTCAATTGAAGAATTGTCTCCATCCCATAGCCCTGTGGCTCTATCTGTGAGACACTTTTGATTGCTGATTAAGGTAGGATGGCCCAGCCTACTGTGGGTGGTACTAGCCCTAGGCAGTTGGACATGTGCAGATAAGCAAAGCAGCTGCACGAGCCTGGGAACAAGCCTGTCCATCCGTACCAGTGTGAAACTTTCTACTTCAAGCTCCTGCCATCAGACCCCCCACCCCACCCCCCTTGCTTCCCTCAATGATGGACTGTAACCTGTAAGACGAAGTAATCTTCTCCCTAAGCTGCTTTTGGCCATGGTGTTTATCACAGCGATAGAAAGCAAAGCAGGACACCCCAGTACATTATATCTCAAGATGATGACTGCTGTTCATCCTAAGACCCTTGGTTAGATTGTATGAAATTTCCAGCCCCTGTATACTTCAACTCCACCAGATATTTGTCTCTGCCCTTTCTGGGGCTCCAGGGTCAAGTGCCTAAAGTTTGAATCAGCTCCCTGAAATAAAACACTTATCTGTGGAAAGCCTTCTTTTCTGAGGAAGGTCAAACAAATAGAACAATGAAATCTATGGATTTCCTCTCTTGGTCTTTTCTCGTTTGTTCGTTTGTTGTTTTTTTGAGACAGGGTTTCTCTGAGTAGCTCTGACTGTCTTGGAACTCAGAGATCTGCCTGCCTCTGCCTTCCTGGGATTAAAGGCATGAGTCATTACGCCAACTGGATCTCCTTTCTTAAAGAACATTAATTAACTTTGATCCTTTATCACCTGGAGTAGAAATAAGTTGCATACACCCAGGCTCTAATAGGCTACCTATCAATATTCGCTGTGGGTTCCTAAAGAACAAGAATCCCTGGACCCCAGAGATGCCAACTCAATATAGGGTGGCATCATTGATTTGAAACTCTAATCCCAGCCATGCTTAAACATTAGAGATCTGAATGTCCCAAATGGCTTCTGTTTGCTCAGATAGAAGGTAAGAACTATACACAGTCTGCCTATTTGGAGTGGAAACCATCCCAGATACTCCCCTGCAGTGGCTTCCCTTGCTAGCTGCTTGCAGGGAACACCAAAGAACAGCTTGTGAGTCTACTTGCACACCTGCTGCCCTTCAGATTTGCTAATAACTACTTTCCAGGGAAGGTTTGAGATTCTGCTGAAAAGGTTAGACCTCTTCCTCCCAGAATCAACTCGCTCTTCATTTTCTAATGGCTGACAAGCCTTTGTGGTAAATATGCTCACAGCGACAATAAAAGACCTCTTTTTCATCTTTAACTTAACAACACGCTTTCTTTTCCCCCTCCCCCACCTCCTCCTCCCACCCACCCTCCTTTTTCTTCCTTCCCCAGGAAGAGCTTGACATTCCTCTGTATTCCATTCTGCAAGTATTAAGGTCATTTTTTTTTTCCAGACTGACCCACAAAGTGAGTGCCTGTCTGAACACAAATGGGAAATGAAACCCAATTCTCCCCCAGTAACTGGCATTATCTTGGGATATATTCACACACAAATTAATCTGATTATAAATGGCATGGACTACTGGAGAACAAGAATGAAAGTTACAGCCATATGTGACTTTCTTGTTGCTTGCTTGTAGTCACTGGTTTTGTATTTAAGGTGCAGAATTCTTACAGGTGTGTGTGTGTGTGTGTGTGTGTGTGTGTGTGAGAGAGAGAGAGAGAGAGAGAGAGAGAGAGAGAGAGAAATCTGAACCAAATAATTCTGAAAAGGCAACTACATCTTTTTACAAAACAAACATACAAACATCAAACCTTATATAATGTATATTTGTATCATTTGGCATATGTATCAAGTCACCTTAATTTTAAATGCAAATAGACAAATTTAAGAGGTATGGTCTACAAGAATGAGAGCAAACATGATGGGGTAAAGGAAATGTACAAAAGTGTTCGTAGCAATGTAGCATCCCATACGTCCATGTACAGTAGGGTGGATACACTGTGGTACATCCAAGAAGGCAGTATTGGACACCAACACAAATGAAGAAAGGTAACTGTGTTCAGCAGTGTGGTTGTGGTATAGACTTAATGAACTAAAGAAGCCAGGCGTAGAGACCTCATACTGTATGATTTCATTCCAAAAGCAGAACAAAGTGATCTAAAATAGAAGCAATCGGAGCTTTGGATATTTCTAAGGAAAAACCACTGGAATTAACCCGGAGACTTGGAAGGGGCCTTAAAGGGGGCAGAGCTTACACAAGTGCACTTGCTTGTGATACTTGCTTGTGATATTCAGCTGAGTGCTTGTGGTTGGAATGCTTTCCAGGACCTTATACTTTAATAGAAGGGTTGAATAATTGCTTTGAAGTTCACTTATTTAAGGATGATCATTTAATTACATTAGGCCCCACTAGGTGCCAGGATATAAAAAGAGAGAACAGGCAACTTAGATTAATGAGACACCAACTATCACTTTATACTATGTGTTGTCACATAGATCTTAGTGAATGGTTTTTGGTGACTATAAAGCACAATAGTGCTTAGTGGGAAAAAAAAAGTGTTTGTCACAGCATTCAAACATCAACATGCAAAGTGTACTTCAGCAGACAATGATGCTGTTCAGGGAAATGAAAACATGATCTATAATGATACGTTCGGTGAGAGAGGGGCCTTGGCGAGTTTGG
>CABHPH010159917.1:35366-48958 GCA_902168325.1 Peromyscus nudipes | reverse complement strand
AGAGAGAGAGAGAGAGAGAGAGAGAGAGAGAGAGAGAGAGAGAGAACGACAACGACAGCACACTGGTGGTAATGTTTGTGTGTGTGTGTGTGTGTGTGCGTGTGCGTGTGCGTGTGTGTGTGTGTGTGTGTGTGTGTGTGTTTCCACGGGGGACCTTGGCATGTCAGCCAAGGGCCAGGGCAAGCCTGTCTCTGGCTCTGACTGAAATTCCCATACAACGTCTGTCTGGGAAGATACTGGAGAAAAATAAGGTGAGACATTTGACTGAGATACCCCTCAACTGAGTTGCGTCCATTGCTCGGGTGATATGGGGCTCCCCCTCCAGCAGGAGCTGACTCCCCCTACCTCCCAGTTCGGCTCCTAGCTAAAACCTACCGAAGATACTCCACCTTGCTAACGGTGCCCACATGTCAACGCCGATCTTTCCCAAGTCCTGTCATTCCTCCCAACTCTCTGCAATGAATGTTCTTATTAACGGGAGCTACCATATGTAGGACATTTGTTGAGAGGACAGATGCCCATGGATCACCTAATAGTCACTAGCAACCCTGCGTGGCACACACGGTTAATTTCATCTTACAGAGGAGGGAACTGGAGACCCTGGAAGTTTTCTTGCTGGCCCAGTTAGCAGAGCTGTTTCACTCCAGCTCATCCTGGCAGCCAGCACCCTCTCTCCATTCCCCTTGCACAGGCCTCTGCCTGACTTCCTCCCTGCCTCCTTCCAGCTGTGAACAGAAGCCTCATCCCTGTGACTGGGTCCACCTTCCCCGCTAGTCCCAATCTGGGGCAGAGTCTTGCCCATTTTGCCCCAAGGATCCAGCCTTTTACTGACCACCCCGAGTCCTTCAATTTTCTGCTTGCTTGCTGTGACCTTTGTACAGTACGACCTCCTAAGTCTCAACCTGTCTTACAAGCCCTAAGCCCTGCCTAGCCCATCCCCTCTCTCAGGGGACCCTGTCCTGCCTTCCCTGCAATATCTCTTGGAATGGGACTCTCCTCCAGTTGCAGCGGCTCCGGGCACTGGGGCTCCACATGCAAGCTCTGCCCAGGGGCTGAGCCCCGGCCACCCTCTGCGCCAGGCTGACCACCATTCACTCTTGTGCCCGCTCTGTCATTTTCTGTGATTCTCTCTCTCTTTGTTTTTCCAGACAGGCTTTCTCTATGTAACAGCTCTGGCTGTCCTGGAACTCACTCTGTAGACCAGGCTGAACTCACAGAGATCCTCCTGCCTCTGCCTCCCAGCTGGGACCGAAGGCGTGCCTGTGCCACCACCACCAGGCTTGTGATTCTTCATTCTACAGCAGGCCTCCCTCCTCCCCATCACTCTCCAGAGTCCTTGAGCTCCGAAGCCTCCTGTTGCAGAGGAGGTGGGACGTTCCAATATACTCTTTTTAAATCATGCTCTGAGGGTCTGAAGTGGAATCCTCATGTTTGCATACTAAATACTCTACTGACTGAGCTATCTCTCTAACCCTTCCTTATGATCTTTATATATCATGGGAGACACACAGAGTTAAATGGGGGGGGGAGGGTGTGCTGCCAGTAGCCTAAAGAGCGAATAAAATGGTTGACGGACTGTATCTAGCCTCAGCTCATGGAGTGCCTGTCAAGAGCTCTCCTGTAGGCCTTGGAAATAAAGCGGTAGTGGCTCCCTTTACCGGGGATGAGCATGTTGGGTACTGTGGTAGGCAGGCTGTATGTCACCCCTTTGGCACTAAGACTGGCAGCCACTGTCCCTGTTTTAGACCAGGGCCAAAGCTCAGAAAGGTTCAGTGTACTCAACGCTTTATCTGTTGGGACTTCTCACACTGTGACAGCTCAGTGGGGTTCCTGTTCCAGTCTCCTGCAAGTGCAGCACCCCAGGGAGCTCTCAGGGGGTTGAGCTGCCTCAGCTGTACCTTTCCACACCCTCCTGGGATTGCTGAGCCCTGTTCCACACTCCAGCTCTTCTTGGAAGCCGCAGTCACCTTATCCCAGCTCCATCCCCAAGGATAAACCTAAATGGAAAAGGGTATGAGCTGTCACCTGGCTCAGGGTGACTGTGTCCAGACTCTTCACCAAGGACCTGCATTTATTTCTTGCTCTGTACCCCAGATCATCCTTTGTGTTGTGGACTAAGAAATCTGTGTCTTTTTCAAGATGACCTTATCCTTATGCTCAGGTCTCTCAGTAACCCATAGACACCCTGCCTCTGTTGTGCTGTGTGTGTGTGTGATGGGGGGGTTAGAAGTAACCTAGTCCAGTTTCCCATTTCTGGGCCATAGACTGGAGGCCACACCTGGAAAATGGGGAGCAGCTGGACTTGAACCCAGCTCCCTAACTCTCCTCTAGTACTTGTCCCCCGTTGAAGAGGCCCTGTTTTTTGGTTCTGGAGAAGAGCCTGGCTATTCCTCCCTGAGGCTCACAGGCTGTCTAGGGACTGCTCTACTCCCCTCCTTCTGGCTTCTCTGGGGGAGGGAGCTAGCTCATTGCCATCTACATATTTTCAGCTGAGTTATATTTTGCATAAAGTAAACTTAGCAAACACAGAGAGAGAGAGAAAGAGAGAGAGAGCGAGCCGCGCAGAGAGTATATTTGGCTTTGAAGCATCAGCCTGACAGGCGTTTCCTATTCGCTATCTCAGAGCCGCCCAGCTCCCGGCCGGGTTTTGCTTAAGTGGCATAATTCTCCTGCAGTGGAGACAGCTCATTCATTAGTCATTCCAGAAGCCAGATACAAAATACTCTTCCTGAGCCAACTCCACCAACCAGCTCCACAGCCACCCTGCGGGCTGGGCAGAGAGACTGCAACCAGGTCGGCAGGCCCCAGGTCAGTAGGAGTCACCTGTCTGAGGCTTTCAGGGGACCTCCCACATGGCAGTCTTGCCTTCCTTCCGGTTTGGAAGTGCTTTTCTCCTCCGGCCAGTGGAGGCTGTACCGGCCCATGGGGGTGGGGGACACCTTCCCCTCCCGCCTCACTCCTGAGTCATCACCACACAGTGTGGAGTTCCAATGGAGACACGGCTTGGTTTTGCTTCTGTTTTTCTAGCTGGAAACTAAGTCATCCCATCTCAGAAGTGTGTTGCTGCTTTCGTGTCTCACCAATCTTGCCCCGCCTTGATTGGCACGTGTGACCCCCCTTAGCCCCTGCACACAGCAGCCTGATGCCCCCATTTTGCAGGTGAGACTATATTGCAGATAGGAGAAGTGGCCAGTCAAGTGTCTCCCAGTCCCCGTCCTGTCCACCCCCCCCCCCCCTCCACCCCCCTACCCCCGCCCAGTTCAAGCCTTGTTGCTCCCAAAATGCACCTCCGTCCTCTGCCAGAGAGTCCTCTTTTCCTAGTTAGACATAAAGGAAGCAGGCTGCCATACTCCAGGCTCCCAGAGCCTGGGGGGGGGGGGCTGCCAAGCCACCAGCCAGAAAGCAGGGAGGCTTGCTGCCCTGAGAGAGAGAGATTAAAGACACTCTGGAGTGCCAGCTGAGGGAGCTGGGAGGTCAGGAGCTGGGTCAGACCAGGAGAGGGGAGGGAAGGGATTGGTGTGTAGTCCTGTGCCCAGCTTCAGAGCCTGACCCTGCTGCATGCCAGGGTGAGGAGACTCCATAACAGCCACACAGTGAGAGGGGTGGCCAAGGGTGTGGAGAGGCCCCTGTGCAGAAAGAGCGTGCATTGGTGACCACCGCTGGTAGTTAGCCTCTCTGGAAGCCTAACGTTAGTCTCAAGAGGACCAAGAGGACAGAAGACAGTCATGTTCTCAGGTAGGGAGGGGTGGGCAATGAGGAGTGGGGGAGGAGAGATGCAAATTAGATGCAAATGATACAATGTTGCCCCTAGGAGTGAGACCCTCAGATCCAAGCTTGACTTGCGCCTTCCTTGGGCTGGTCTCAGTCCACCCTGCAGCCTTCTTTCCCACCATCCCTTCATTCTTCACACCATCTCACACTATCTGGGTTGTTCCGTTTTCAATTTATTTTATTTTTATTAATATATCTGTATGTGTGTGTGCACTCCATGTGTTCTGGTGCCCACAGAGTCCAGGAGAGGGTGTTGGAGTCGTTGGAGCTGGAGATAAAAAGTTCTGAGCCACGAACATGGGTTCTGAGAACCAAACCTGGGTCCTCTGGGAGTGTAGCAAGTATGATTAACTGTGAGGCTGTCTTTGCAGCCTGTCAAACTAATTATTATTCCCGAATATGCAGAACTCTTTCTACCAACTCTTCCATGTCGTTTTCTCTGCATTTACTTCATCTCTGTCATTTTTCAGCCTTCTCTAGCAAACTCCTATTTACCCTTCAAACCCATTTAAATGTCACTGTACCGAAGCCTTCCCCATTTCCGGGAGCATTTCTTTCCCCGTCTGTATCCCTGATCACTGGTCTATAACTCCAGCAAATAATTGATCTAGGCTACCATCAAGGATCCTGCCATAGTCTGTCTCTGGATTCCTAGGATCTAATTAAAATCTCAGTATAAAGTACCAGATCAAGCTGGGCGGTGGTGGCGCGCGTCTTTAATCCCAGCACTCTAGAGGCAGAGGCAGGTGGGTCTCTGTGGTTTCAAGGCCAGCCTGGTCTACAGAGTTCTAGGGCAGCCAAGGCTACTCAGAGAAACCCTGTCTCGAAAAAACAAACAAACAAAGTTCCAGATGAGTGGATAAAGCAAGTGCTGCCTGAACAGCCATGGACGGGAAAGCATGTGAGGAAATGTGCCTCAGCCTGGAAGGAGAGCCCAGAGCCTCCTCTGTCTCCCCCATTTCATCAGCAAATAGTTACAGACACCATTATTATTTCTCAGTGAATCAAAATGGACACAGGTACCCGGGAAGACCCTGAGGTCTGTGTCAGGGCCTGCACTCTGCCCTGGAGTCTCCAGACTTCATTTTCTTGTGTACAGGTGTGAGGCCCATTTGATCCCTCCGGCTCCAATTAAAAGCAAACTCAAGTCACGTTCTCTAACAGCTGAGGGACCACAGCAGAGACCTGGGGGGTGGGGAGAGGTGTATCTGGTCAGAACCCAGCACCAACCCTCCCCTCCCCCTCCCCCTGACCCTCAGGGGACAGAGCTCCTGGGTTGTGAACTCCCACCCCATGGTCTGGATGCTTGCCCTGAGATCTTTCCTCCCCAAGCACCAACTAGGAGGAGCCCTGTCCTCGCCTGTGTCTGCAGGGGTGTCTAGTGTTCAGGGGCTGGGGGCTGGGGGCTGCAGCAGAGAGGATTTTAGGAGACAAGGGGAACAGGGTAAGAACCATCTTACTCGGCTTCTACTGCAGCAGTTCGCAACCTGTGGGTCTTGACCCCTTTGGGGGGGTCACATATCAGATACCCTCCATGTCAGATATTTACATTATGATTTGTAACAGTACCAAAATTATAGTTATGAAGTAGCAACAAAATAGTTTTATGGCTGTAGGGTGGTCACCACAACATGAGGAACTGTATTAAAGGTTCGCAGCATTGGGAAGGTTGAGAACCACTGTTCTAGAGGCTCCTTGGGCCCGGAGGCCAAGGCAGGGTTGGCCCTTGCATGGGCTCCCCACAGAGAGGGGCCCACCAGGCCCAGGTTCTTGATCCCACCCTGACTCTTTGGAAGGAGTCACCATCTCCCTAGGAGCTAGGGTCACAGTCCCGTCCCGTCCCCCCCCCCCCAAAACCTGCTCTTGCCTGAGTCCTGCTGTTGCTGCTGCTCCTGACTCAAAGCTGGACACCCTGATTACCCAAACTTGACGCCTCCTCCTTCTACCCATTAGCAGAGGGCCCCCAAGCTGCTAGAGCGCTGGGAAGATGAGGCCTTAAAATGGAGGGATCCTGGCAGGCAGGTCCTGACAGGCCTCAGAATGCAGACGGTGAGTCACCTCCCGCTGCCTGCTGGACAGAGCAGTAATGACAATAATAACAGAGTCCGCTGTCATTAGCTCCCACCCTGCCTCCCAGGACGGTATCTCCATCCATCTCACAGTCCCCAGGGCCAGGGAGGGGCCAGAGGCAGAAGAGAATTTGTTGCTCTGTCTTAAGCAAAGGGAAACCAAGTCTAGCACTTCTACTGAACTCGGTAGAGAGCAGAGCCTTGCCTCTTAATGTCACCCAGATATCAAGGGAGTCGGTCAGGGTCCTGAGTAAAGTAGAAGTGGACAAAGACCCACCTTTCTTGACTTCTCGGGGCCTCCTCCAACCTCACCTTACTGGCCACAGCCCCTCAAGGCAGGTGTGACTCCTGTCCCCACATCATGGCCAAGGAATCTAAGACTCAGGCAATGAGGGAGTACAGGTGCCGGACAGGACGCTGCGGTGGTGTGACCATCTTCTCAATGCTCCTAGAACAGACCCTCTGCAGCCGGGGACCGCAGGGCAGGGCAGACACCGTAGCCCAGGATCCTAAGGTCTCAGCTTTCCAATCCTCGGGCCTGGCCCTTCTTCATAGCCATTCCAGTCTCCCTCCCTGGTCTCCCATTAGGGCTCCTCCCCAGCTCCCTGAGGCCAGCTTTCATTTTCATCTTTGAGCAGCCGTGGAAAAGTCAAGACTCCACACTTTAATTTGGGGGTCTTGGTAATTATCTGGCATCCACCACCCACTCAACTCAACCCACTAGTTATTATAATAACAACAATAATAATTTAGAGGCGTGATGGCAATGATCGCGCTCTTTCCCGCCCCACGGGGACGGACGGCCTCACCCATTCTTTTTATACCCAAATCCTGTGGGACTGGGTTGGGGGAATAGAGGCTTCTGGTCAGTTCCAGCCAGTGTGCCCTATGTTCTCTGAGTGAGCCAGCTCTAGTTCCCCACGCTCCCTTTCCCCTCTTTGCAAAGTGGGCTGGACATCCTGCAAGATGAAAAGCTGGCAGATGATGAAAGATGAGGCGTTCGAGGCCAGGCTCAAACAGAGAGAGATCCCACCTCAGATATTCAGCTCAGCCTAGTGATTCCCTTTGCAACTTCAAGTCCGACGAAGGGACTTTTCCCCTTGCGTAGCCCGTAGTCAGTGTGAGCTCGGCCTGACACATCCCAGTGTGCCATGGCAGGGCCCCCCCGTGCGATGGTCCCTCGGATGAGATGACTGGCTGGCTGGCTGGAACCCGGCTGAGTTCAGGGTGCGATGGGCACCTCCTTCAGCCCTCAGCACCAGCAGCTGTTGCTGCCAAGCCCTGCAGCCAGAGAAAGTGGCTCGGCTGTCTGAGCCTAGTAAACGCTTTTACGAGTCCTTTTACTAATTTGGGCTAATACGTGGAGAAGCCGGGACGACAGTTACAATCGAGGAGAGGCACAGACCCCGTGTCTCCCTGGAACAAACACAGGCTGCCCTCCAGTGCACTCAGGCTGCTCGGAGCTCCAGAAGAAGGAGGGGCAGTCGGCCACCCTGGCAGCAGGGAGGGTCACTCTGTGTCTGGGACGAGCAGAGTCTGTGCCTGTGATTTCTGGAGTCCGTCTGTTTGTTTGCTGCCTCTGGGCTCTTGACTTTACAGCTAGAGCTGCTGCCACGGAGCCAGTTAAGAGCGAAGACCTTGAACCATCTGTCTTCAGCCATTATATATGCCTATTGGATGTAACAAGCACATTTACAACATGATGTTCCCACAGTGTTCCGACTGCTTCCCAAAGGCTAATTTATTTAATCCTTGTAACATCTCTATAATTATCCCTAACATGTAGACTAGCAAAATGGAGACCAGAGAGGTTAAGTGATTTGCTCAAGGTCACACAGCTAAAAAATTAACAAAGCCACGATTTGGACCCAGGTTGTTATCCCCGGGAGCTGTGTCCTTTATCTGAAATTTTGTTTTATTTTTATATGTGTGCATGTTTGAGTGTGTGTACACATGTGTGAACATATGTATATACATGTGTGGAGGCCAAAGGTTGCCATCCAATGTTTTTCTTAATCACTCTCCACTTTATTTTTTTGAGACAGGAGCTCTCTTGGAAACTAGAATTTACCCATATGGCTAGGCCGCCTGGCCCTTGAGACCCAGGGATCCACTCTCTCCCTCCTCACCATTGTGCCTAGCTTTTTTTTTAATTAATTTTTTTTTATTATTAACAATAATAAAACTGGGATAAAACTCAGGTCTGCAGGCTTGCATGGCAAACATTTTACCTACTGGGTTGTCTTCCCCAGCTCTTTATCTGAAATCTTAAAGCTTGGTCTAAAAACAGCTGAGAAATACTGCCAAAGTCCAGTGGCCTTATTACTTTTCCAAAGAGTGTTGGGCGTGTTGGATGCTCGCATATAGGGAAGAACCAGTCGTGACAGACACCCCTGAATCAGAGTATCTGAGTTCTCTGCTGAACCACCCCCACCTGGCGACTGCTTGAATGCCCTCAGTGACGGGGAGCTCATTGCTTTAGCCACCAGAGAGAGCCCTTCTTTCTGCTCCACGGCCTGCTTCGTCCTCTAGGGTGGGGCTGCTTTATCTCCTGCACAGGACAGCCCTTCCAGCACTAAAAATGGTGTTTGTGTTCCCTTTAAATATTTTCTTTGTTTTTAAATTCGGTCTCTAAACCTTCTTAGTTCTTTCATGGCCTGCATCTGTCAGAACTCTAGATTTCCCACACTCTCCTGCTCCCACTCTCTCGTGCATGGTTGGGCCATGTGGATGCCACCATGTCGGGTCCAGCAGTGCCGAGAACACTGTCTATTTCACCTCCTCCTCCTCGGGGACTTCACGTCACCAGCCCTGCTCCCCCGTGAGTGCTGGGTGTGTGTCACACTCCTGGCACACACCGAGCTTGCGGTCTTTGAGTTCCATCGTCCAAATACTGGACCCACTCAGCTGTATTGCTAGGGGTTTGAGTCTGAAGGCAGAAGTTCGTATTTGCCGGTGGTAAATCTCATCTTGCTAATTTCAGTTCCTTGTTCCAATCTAAGGATGACTTGAATTTCAGTTCCTGTTCCAATCTAAGGATGACTTGAAATCTTATTCTTTGACCCTACTTAAAGATTCTCTACAACATTTAAAAAAAAAAATTTTTTTTTTCCAGGACAGGGTTTCTCTATGTAGCCCTGACTGTTCTGGAACTCATTTTGTAGACCAGGCTGGCCTCGAACTCACAGAGGCCCGCCTGTCTCTATCTGCCAAGTGCTGGAATTAAAGGCGTGCGCCACGACCGCTTGGCTCTACAAACTTTTTTTTATCGTCCAAAATCTTCATTTACTTTATTTTGCCACGCTAGGGGTGGGACCCGGGGTCTCACGCATGGAGCTGCACTGCAGCCCGCAGCACCTGAAGTTGGATGACTGTGCCATCTGTGTGCCTCCAAGGGTAGGTTAACAGTTGTCTCTAAAAGCTTGGCAGATTTTCTGAGGCCCAGTTTGCACAGAAATATGGATTAAAGATAAATGGACTCCCAAGGGAACTTTCTGTTGGGATCCATAAGAGCAAATGAGGGCGAGGTTTTCTGGGACACAAGTGGCTGGATAGCCAGGTGAAGATCCACACAGTGTCACCTGTGCGTCAGAGCCTGCCACCCATGACGAGCCAGGAAGGCAAATACTGATAGCATTCAGGTCACCAAGCCCATTGTTTCTGTGCAGCCCCAGTGACAATGACCCCGGATGGAACAGAGAATGTCACAAAAAGCAGCAATGCCCATTGTGATGAGGTATCAGGACTCCCAGGCCAGAGCATGGCCGGCTGATCATGGAGCCTTGAGCCTCCCAGAAGCAAGAAAAAGGCCCCCGGGAGTCAGGGCTGTGGAGGAGAGTAGCACCAGGGCTGCCTCGGGCTGGGGCTACTGGGAGTTTGAAAAAAAAAAACCGCTTTTTCTTCTTGAGTCACCCACCTTCCTGCTCTCACTCCTCAGAGGTCACAGGAACTGAAAGTCAAAAGAACCAGACTGAAGCAGGGTCACTGAGGCCCACAGCTGGTCGTCTTGGCTTATGCCACAGGGTAGGTAAATCAGTTCCAGCAAGGTGTCTCAATCACCCTGTCTGTGTGGCAGCACACAGAGTGTAGTCTTATCTAAGAGCCATCAAACTCTCCTCCCTCTTCACACGCCCATTCCCAGCCATTCTCTCTGCACAAGTCCTGATGCTGGAGTACCCTAGGCCTTGGGTGCGATTCAGCTGCAGGAACTGAGGTGATCTTGGTGCCCAGAGAAGGGGGGTCATTCTTAGATTTCAAAGACAGTTGTGAAACAGGCTGAGAGCAGACACACCACACGAGGTAAAAATGAGGTAGAGGGCCTGGGATAAAGTGTTAGCCCATGCATGGAGCTTTGGCGCATGGGGCCATGCTGGAGTCAAACACCAGCTCCCCCAGGCTGTTTTGGCTCTGCCTGTGGAGATGGCCCTAGCTCTAGGACTCCCTAGCTTCACACCCTAGTCTTGAGGCTGTGCACCTCAGAAAGTACCTCATGCCTGTCACTACCAAGACCTGCCTCTTCATCTTCCAGGCTGAACCTAAGACCTCTCTTCCCACAAAAGGCCTGTGGCTCTAGTCAGAGACACTGTTGCCACAAAAGACCCATGGCTGTGATAGAGACACTGTTTTACAAAAGACCTGTGGCCGTGGTCAGAGACACTGTTGCCACAACCGTGGTCATGGTCAGAGCCGTTCTTGCCACTTGCTGGCCTTCAGGTTGCTGGTGGGGAGATCTGTACTCAGACAAACAGGAGACCGACCTTAAAGCAGTGAGATGACATCAGCAGATAAAGATACATGTCCTGCAAGCCTACGACCAGAGTTCCATCCTCAGAATCTACGTAGAGGTAAAAGAAGAGAAACTGACTCCTGAAGTTAACCTCTGACCTCCACATGTGTGCCGCGACGCAGGCATCCACCCACTCCCCTCCGAATAACAATAAATAAAATTTAAAAGCACCGCACAGACCTAACATTCCTGCTTACTTAGTTTATTGAACCCTTGTTTGACTATCATTACAAAGACATTGTCTCAGTCACTGTTCTGTTGCTGTAAAGAGACGCCATGGCCACGGCAACTCTTATAAAGGAAAACAGTTAATTGGGGGCTGGCTTACAGGATCAGAGGGTTAGTTCATTATCATCGTGGTGGGGAGCATGGCAGCATGCAGGCAGACATGGTGCTGGAGCAGCAGCTGAGAGTTACATCCTGGTCCATAGGCCGAGAGAGAAAGAGAGAGAGAGAGACAGAGACAGAGACAGAGAGAGACAGAGACAGAGAGACAGAGAGAGAGACAGAGAGAGACAGAGAGAGAGAAGCAGAGACAGAGACAGAGACAGAGAGAGACAGAGACAGACAGAGAGAGAGACAGAGAGGCACAGAGAGAGAGACAGAGAAAGAGGCAGAGGAACATTGGCTTGGGCTTTTGAAACCTCAAAGCCTACCCCCAGTGACACACTTCCTCCAACAAGGCCACGCCTCCTAATCCTTCTAATTCTATCAAACAGTGCCACTCTCTGGTGACTAAGCATTTAAATATATGAGCCTATGGGGGCCATTCTCATTCAAACCACCAAAGACATGAAAGTGAACAGTATCGGGTTTTCCCCTGTCTGCATTAAAGTAGCACAGAAACCAATGCACGTGTTCACGACTGAGAATTTTACTTTGCAATTTCCATATAGATAGCAGAAGTTTAACCTCCGACAGGCCTTAGCTCAGTGGCAAAGGCTGTGGCTCTTATTTTAATTATTTGTTTCTATCCTGTCTGTGAATTTGTTTGTTTGATACGGGGTCTCATGTAGTCCAGGCTTCAAGCCACTGTGTAGCTGAGAATGACCTTGATCTACTGGATTCCTGTCTCCACCTCCCAGGTGTGCGCTTGGTGAGCTGCTGCACCCAGCTAGTGTTCCCTTTTCTTCAGAAACTTCTCACTTGGCACCATCTGATCCATTCAGGTCTGGGCCTGCCTGTGGGCTCATGTTAATTATTTTTATTCTACTTTCTTGAGACAGGATCTTATTTTGTTCTAGTGGACATGAAACTTGCTATATAGGATGCTGCAGGATATTTGCTTGCACTGACACTCCAAGACTGCTGATGAGGTTTACCTAGAATCAAGAGGTGGAGTCAGCGATTGACTGACCAGAATTAGTCATAGATTTCGGAGGACCCAGATGGGGGGCACAGGAAGATATAGGGAGGAATTTAGAGAGATTCGATGTCTTTTCGATGTGGGAAGTGTGGAGAGGCAGGATCAGCTGATCGTTCTTAGGCTGCTCTGTGGATCTATCAGGTTTTTACCCCAATATCTGACTCCTGGGTATTTATTTATTTATTATTAATAATAGAACAATATAGGAAAGCACTTCCATGGACCAAGCTGGTCTCAAACTTGTGGCAGTCCCCCTACCTTGGCCTCCAGAATGCTGGGATTACAGAAGGGTACCAACCACCACTCCCAGCCTTCAGGTTAATTTGCAGAGTTGAATCATTTATCTTATATTTTCCTAAATCCTACTAATTTTCACTATCAAAGTGAATGCAAATCCTCAGTTGCTGAGAAAATCCAAGGTGAGAGGGTGTCTGAGATACTCCAGGGCCTGTTTCTGTGCCGGACCGCAGGTGGAAGAGTCGGCCATTGCCTTCTCTGTGCTGCCTCAGGAAGCAGAGGCAGATGGGAAGAAATTCTTGGGCCAGCCCTGCCAGAATCACCCAGAAGAAGGTGTTTTGTCTTCCTGAGATTGACAGCCCCGACACAGAGAACTGTCCAGCTGCCTGCACTTGGTGGGAAACCCCCTAACCCTCCAGAACGCCGCTGGCCCCTCCCTTCTTGCCTTGGCTCTGTGTCCTTCTTTGCTGAGGGTCCCATTTGTCAGAGAAGAAGGGAATGACATCAGGCAGTTCTGAGTCAGACAAAACAAAAATAAGTGGACAACCTTCTCAGGGAAAAGCATTGTAGATTTTTTTTTTTCTTGCCACTCCTGGCTTATTAGGCAGAGCCCAATAAGTCAGGGGAGGATGGCCAGGATTTCAAAATACAGAAAAGGGAATAGCCGTGGGAGGGGGATGGGCAGCGAAGCCAGGGATGGGCAGGCTGGGCGGTGCTCCCACTCCCTCTGCAGGTGGGAAAGGCGGAAGCCCAGCAGCCCCGCCAGGCTGAGTCTGCAGGGTGCGGGAGCACACGCGGATGCAATCAGGGCATTAGGCAAAATTGGCCCTGACCAAAAAAAGTCAGGAAAGGTGACCAAGGCAGAGCGAGCAAAACTCCAGGCCATATAAAGAATAATAACTGGACACAGGTAATGATAAACACAAACAGAATGTTGTCTGTATGCTGTATGTTGTCTGGGACCCTCAGGATCCAGCAGCAAGTGAAGCAGAGCCCTTGACTTTGTGGTGCTTCTGCTCTGGTCCTAGAGTCTAGGGCAGCGGTTCTCAAGGAGTTGAGACTCCCCCCCACAGGGGTCGCATATCAGATGTCCTGCATATCTGATATTTACATTACAGTTCATAACAGTAGCAACATTAGTTATGAAGTAGCAATGAAATAATTTTGTGGGTGGGGGCGGTCACTACAACATGAACTGTATATTAAAGGGTGGCAGCGTTGGGAAGGTTGAGAACCGATGGCCTAGGGTAATAACTGCCAGGCAGGCTGCATGCATCATCTGTTACCAGCCTGCCGTTGCCTGCCGTGCCTGCCATTGTCTCCACACAGCTGGTGAGACTGGGCCACAAAGAAGGCAGGACAC